>JAODLL010002359.1:0-12450 GCA_026546735.1 Forbesichthys agassizii | reverse complement strand
ACACATATATATATACATATATATATATACACAGTATATTTTAAATGATTATTTACACATACAACAGTGTAGCTTGCATTCTCTCTGAACAGTGGAAAACAGTGCTGAACCTAAAACGTAAACTAATTTTCTCACTCACCTGTACTCTCCGAACGTGCCATCATCCTCCTTCATGGGCTGGATCTCAGGGTCCTGATGAGCTTCCTCTTTCTCCTTCACTGCAGAAGACACATTATTCACATTAAAAGGTATATTCAGCTATTGTATATACTTCCACACAGCCCTGGCTCCGTAAATAGTAGCATAAACAAACGGCCAATGCTAGTGATGGAACACAGATGCTCCAAGGCGTGCGCCGTCTTTACGAGACAGACTGTATCGATGCAGCGTGTCGGAGCGCATGTCACATGACGGATGCCACGTGACCGATGACTTTCGATGCATCGAAGTGAGCGAAGCAGGTGACGTCCTTCCAAAGCTTTAGCGGTTTGCTTCAATCAGGATCTCGCTACAGTGGTTATGAGAATGCAACGCGATAAGCATCAAAAATAAGAATGAGACTGGTCAGTTATTCATTAGGCCTATTGATTATGCGATAATATCGTTTGGGAACAGTCATCTCCTAATAAGGTCAATTGCAGTAGACTGCGTGGAGCTGTGGCACACGCCATAACCTGCGAGTATGATACATTTTGACAAATGGCATGAAAAACTGAGTTGCTTACCATGCTTTGCCAATCTCCCAATCCTTGTTGTGTAGATCCGATTCTAAACAATTACAAAGTTAGACCTACAACTGCTACACTACTACAGCACAGTAACTTTGCTAGTTTGCGCTGTATTTCTCTAGTGTGATATCTGCCAGTGTGTCACAGGCGTAGCAATGCAGCGTACTACCTTTGTTGCATCTTGATTATATTCCGGCTGCACTCAGCGCGGCTCTTCACTTCACTTGTATGTATTTTATGTATGTATTCACTTGTATGTGACTACTACTCGAAGGATATCTTCATGGCACGTCAGCAAAGCAGGCAAAGCACAAACATCCACTGGCCTCCGCGCTTACTACTGTACACCAGCTATTTGAAACTGGGTTCTCTCTTTTCTTCCCAAACACAAATAATTTAAAAATATTTGTTCATATAAATATTTGGAAAACACACTATTTGTGCTTATCTGAATATCGCATTTGTATTTGTCTCCATCCTTAGATTCTACGTGCCGGCCCGAACCCCCATATGCACGGCTGTAGGGTGGGCCTCACCTGGATATTTCCCCCCCTTGTTCCTCTTGATGAAGCAGACAATGAGGAGGACCAGGATGAGCAGAGCGATGGCACACATCAGGCCGATGAACCAGCCCTGGGTGGCAATGTCTACCTGGCGGTTGGCTACAGCTGGGTGGGAGGAGAGAGAGAGAGAGAGAGAGAGAGAGAGAGAGAGAGAGAGAGAGAGAGAGAGGGGAAGAAAGCGTCAATGCCAGTCAAATATTAAACTGAAAAGGGAGTGCTTCGTTTTCGTGAAGCTGGGGAATTAAAAAAAGTGCAAAATATTAAACAAAGGAGGCTTGGATGGAGCAATTCTGGAAAGTCAATGAGAAATATTTTGCAAAGCATTATCATGCAGTGGCTCCACAATGTGGTGCTGCACAAAAGGAAGAGCAAATTAAAAATGAATAAATATGAAATCTTTAGTAATGACGTCCTACACGGCATGCATTAGCCTGACGGGCTACAACCAAATGACGTGCGCATAAATGAATGACATGACAGGGGAGCTTCTCTGTGAACTAAACGACAGAATGGCTGACAATGGATGGTGCTAGGGATGATGGGAAGGCAAATCAAAGACAAACCAACCAAAAGTACCGCTACAAGTACCCTACGTATACCTGGCACAGTAATTAACATCTCCTCTGTGCTGTGGATGGCCACGTCCGATTGGTCCCTAGCAACCAAGCGCACCCTATAGGACGTTCCGGGCTTTAAGCCCCGAATCACGTACGAGTGAGAACCATTTACCGAGTCCTTCTTCCAGTCCGCTTTACCTGCAAGGTGAGTTGTGGAGGGGAAAACAGAGTGAACATCTTCAGGGCCAGGTAGGCTTTGAAAGAAATAAAGACAGTACTGTATGTGATGGTAAAGTGGCTAAAAACTCTGTGTTTATTGTATGAAGGTGAATATTTCACGAGATACACTTATTCAGTTAGAATTTAAATGTTTTGGGCGTGCATGTATGCAACAACAATAGAGAATACTCTATTGTTGTTGCATACATGCTTCTATATGTGCTATTGAGCTCTAATTGACATATGTCATGGCATAAAGGTGACATAACCATCACAAAGTGTTATGTATACACCTTACTGTATAGAATGGGACTAATGCAGACATCCCAACCTGCTGGAACACATTTCTGGGAGTCATCGCCATCCGTCCGCGATCGTAAACCCCACCCCCCTCCCGAGGCCACGTCTTCATTCATCCACTAGCAATCCCCCTTTTCGCTCTCTTGCACTCTCTTTCGCTCTATTACTGCTCTATCCTGCTCTCGCTCAATTTTTTGGGAGATTGTATACTATTTGCAAAGGTCCGGGAGTCGCTAAAATGCGGAAAACTCCCGGAATGTCCGGGAGAGTTGGGATGTCTGCTATTGAAATGTACTACGTACTGTAGCATGCAAGTACTGGGAATACAAAGTTTGGGCTTACTGTTTTCTACAGTATACTCCACAAACACATTCTTATGGTGTCCAACGTACTCCCAACTGATCACAGCACCGTCCTCAGATACAGACAAATTAACTGCAGCAAACTCTGGGCCAAAAGAATGCTCTGAATACACAGAGAGAACACCTTTACACACCGTATACAATGGAATGGAATGCTGAAATGTATGACTAAATACTGTACTGTATTTTAATGAAGATCTCATGCATAAAAGCTGTCATTGCTGTCATATCCCCTTTGTTCATGTTGTATGATTTTAACGTAAAATGAAGGGAACATTAAATGTGAAGGCTATATGGCAGGCAAAGGTTTGGCCATACTAAATCATTATGATAAATATATATAAAAAAACACATTCAAGACTATTTGACTGGTAGGCTGCTTTCCGATGTACAATTTACTTTTTTGAAATAATAGCTTGCATGAAATACTGGCATCTTTCAAAAATAATCACAGTGTGGCCCTCATATAAATAATAAGTTATTAAAATAAGTAATCTCACAAAATCATGTCACCTTCCTTTTTAGAAACACCTTAATAGAGCTACAGATATTTCACAACAGCATTTAGTTCGGTTTTCATTTTTCACACATTACGTGCAAAAATGTCAACCCTAACAAGCTTACTAATAAGATAAAGGCATTAATAACACATAGACCATGCCACCAAGAATGCTTCAAGAACTTTCTGGGACTGTGTGGTAATATCTGAGACAGTATAACTCAGTACTCCGCTTAAGATAGTGGAATACAGTAAGGTACTGTAGTTGCATTTTCTAAGGACACACTAGGGGTGCACGATATTTATCAAATGTGATATTGCAATATTGATCATGAAAATTACAATATCGATATTAATTTCGATATTTTAAAATCACAAAGGTTATGGGAAAAGGTATTCAAATATATTCATCCATATGAAAACAACACATTTTCAACTGACATTCATTTTGGACTCATACAACAACAGTCATTTATTTATCTATTTGGCCACTGATATTTATTTTCGATCTCTATTATGTCATGAGCTTCCTCATCCACACATCTTACTTCTGTCTAAATCAAACACAAGTAAGCCAAACAGCCAATCGACGCATCTCTCCATGAATATTGCAACATTTTCGATATGATATTGCGCAACGTGATATTGCGATAACGATACTGAATCGATATATTGTGCACCCCTAGGACACACACACACACACACACACGCACACACACACAAATACACACACACTCCCCAAAACATCACAAAAGGGTGTTGTCCAGATGTATGTAGATACATAGCAAAGGGACTCGGGAGTGTGGTGTGTGGTGAGGGGGAGAAGGGGGGGGGGGGTAGTGGAGGTAGCCTGTACCCTTGTGAAACACGGGTTGTGGACTCGGAGTGACGGGGGGCTCTGTGGGGCCTGAAAGGATACGGAGAAGAGTGAGGCGTGAGACAACGGACAATCCACAGCAGAATGGGCCATGCTACAAGAGGGAATGCTAGGCTACGCTAGCACTGCAGTCAGTTGAAACGTGATTAGTTGAAGTACGATCTTCTATGAGGAAGGACATTACACATGCACTATATCTACATTCAAAGTTTGGTTTCAGCCGAAACACTAGTTTACAGCCTCAGTTCAATCTGAGGAGGAATTTACAGTTTGTTTGTCACATGCGATATCTCAGACACCTCTGGTTTATTCGGCATCATACAAGGCCAAGATGTGGTGCCTCATTTCTAGACATTAATTCCCATAAAACTCGGAATCAATTAATCGCACAGGACTGTCAGGCATGCAGTACCTTGAATGTCCACAAGGTGTAGTCAGGCTTGACGGTCACAAGCTTGATAATGTGGTTATCATACTAAACATTTCTCTAGGATTATACTGTATCATGTCATGCATAAACTGACAGTTTAGAAAAGCAACGTTAGAGATGTATTAGTGATAAACTGAAACTGAAAAATGTAGCCTACTGTGATGATTATAAAGACACTGTGTGGTGTTAAATAACAATGAAAAATAAAGACACACCAATCCATTTGTCCAACGCTGTCAGCCGAAACAAGTGTTTGGGTAGGGATGTTACATTCTACGGAATGTTAACACTATTTATGGGGAAGTTTACAGATCCTTTCAAAATGTTTTAAACAAAGTTAACTAGCTATATTTGTTTCAGGGTAAAATGTAACTGAAATGTATGAAAGGAGGTGTAAACCTTTGATCCCTGTATTCAGGATACAGAATGCAGTATCAAACCACGGATTACAGCAGATTAATTGAGAACTTCCATGCAAGATAAAATGTAATGGTAAAAACCCTGCAGACACACAGAGCTAAATCACATATGGTTGGTAGCAGGTCACTCTTCATAATAGGTGTAACATGCAGGTTCTTTCAGTGGCAAATAGACTTTACCTTTGTCTTTGTCTACAGTGGCCTTAATAAGAGCTTCAGAGAGAAGAACAGAAGAGAGAACGTGCTTGAGCACAACACCAGACAAGCAGAAAACTTAAACAAGCCTTTACTATTACACCTTACGTGTAGCTAGCACTGTAGCTCAGAAAAAAAAGTTTTGCACCAGCAGCAATTTTATTTTAACATACCACTTTTACATAAGGCATTAATGGCATTACATTCTGAAATTAAATGGGAGATTAAGTGAGAACAAAATGCTTCAATACCAATTTAAAAATAAAAAACTCTACCATCGCAAAATTGAAACACAATTATCTACAGTAAATATGCCTGTAGCTGCCTACCGACGGTAACCGTTGCCGGGGTGGGGTGAAATGAAACTCACCGGTGTCCACGACGGTAAGAGCTTCTTCCGTGATGCTAGGTCCTGAGCCCTTCACCGTGCTAGCGCTGAAGTAGAACTTGTACAGCGTGCTGGACCTGAGGTTCAACAGTGTAGCGAATGTTTCGTTTGGAAGGAATGTCATGACCTCCACAGGTCCCAGTTCATTGGTGGTGTTGACTTAAGAGGGGGACGAGCAAAAGCATAAAACAGGAAGTGAAGGAGAATATCGGCATTTAATAAAGTATTGTGAATACATATACTGTAGAGAAAGTATACAGTAGTATTCTATTATACACATGGTACACTTAGACACTTGAAAATAGTACAGATATGTACGTATTAAACATTTACAAATGTTTGTCGCAGGGGAAGTTCCCTTTTAAGAGACATTGTGTACATCTGGCATCAAAAAATTATATTATACCTTCAAGGGAAAATCCTTAAAAAGTGTACCAAAAGTGTAGCTGTAAGTACTGTATTGTACTTCCAATGTTAAGAGTCTATACAATTGAAACACACACACAGTAAAATCTATAGAAAAAGTACTATTACAGTAACCGGTGAAGCAAGTGTCAATGTACATTGAAGCAGTTTACAAACTGTAATATTACAGTAACAGAAGATGAAGCTAGTGTCAATGTACATTTAGGCAGTTTACAAACTGTAATATTACAGTAACCGAAGGTGATGCTAGTGTCAATGTACATTTAGGCAGTTTACAAACTGTAATATTACAGTAACCGAAGATGAAGCTAGTGTCAATGTACATTTAAGCAGTTTACAAACTGTAACATTACAGTAACCGAAGGTGAAGCTAGTGTCAATGTACATTTAAGCAGTTTACAAACTGTAATATTACAGTAACAGAAGATGAAGCTAGTGTCAATGTACATTTAGGCAGTTTACAAACTGTAATATTACAGTAACAGAAGGTGATGCTAGTATCAATGTACATTTAGGCAGTTTACAAACTGTAATATTACAGTAACCGAAAGGAAAGTGCCACTGTACAGTGAAGCAATATACAGGGAAGGGTGCGCCTACCGGGTTGGTATTTGAGCGTGTAGCTGGTGAGGCGGCCATTGTTGTGCACCGGCTGTCCCCACTCCAGGTTGAGGGAGTCCATGTTGGGGTTGCTGATCCTCAAGAAAGATGGAGGTCCAGGGACTGGATACAAAGCCCCCCAAAAAAAAAAAATTAATTTCAAAGATGGATACTGGTACTGTGTGAGTATAAAGGCTTAGATATACTTGCTCTTATCTACGTGTACACATACAAACGATAGCTGCCTTACATTAGGTGCGTCGGTTGTGCCTGTCCTTGGAAATTAGCGCAATGTGTTTGCAAGGTGCAATATGCACATTAAAGCTAGGGGGTGTTTTGGAATGTGATGTGTAAGCAGCGACAAAAATGGCAGAACATTTTGAAGACAAGCTGTGTGACCAAGTCTGCAGTTACCTGTTATTATATGTCATTGCTGCTGTACGGTGACATTACGTTTTTATAATACCTTTACATTTACCTTTATATTATTATCTACTAAGGCACCGCTATTGTGTTATCTGCCGTGGTCTTAGAATTAAAAAAATAATAATGTCCTCGAGTGTCGCCATGTTTGTTTTGCAAATCCAGAAGTTTAAAACTAACATTACATTATCAATAAATGGCATACGTGTAGTACATAAGCAATAATCAGTGGCAGATATCAGTATTGCTGAATTAATAAAGGGTATGACCTCGATAAGGGATAGAGTGTAGATGCTATACACTTAGTAATAATTAAAGGGCAACATTGTCATGATATATACTTTAGTAAACATCAAAATCATTTTTTATTAGATTGTAGGGGAAGATGAGCTTCCCCCGTTGTCTTAGAGCAATCGCTTCTGGCAAGAATGTGAACAATTACATACAAGAGGCAGCCGGCTGCCTACATGAGCGTGTGGATAACAACTAAGCATACCCTACTATTTCCAAGCCATAACACTGTGTCAAAACACCAGGAAGTACAGTTTTAGAGTGCCAGGCAAGCGCACCTCCTTCGGGGGTCTCAAATTCCGATGCGCGGCTGGGGGGCCCTTCCCCCTTGGTGTTGAGGACCCTGACGTAGACACTGTAGAGACTGTAGGGCTGCAGGCCGGGCAGGCGGCCCTCGCTGTGGTCGCCGAGGAACGTCAGGACCATAGGCTGACCTGGGCCCTCTGTCTCTGTCTCCTGGAGGCCGCGCACACGCTGGTAGTACACCTGAGAGACACGCACACACCCATGAAGGACACTTAAAGATGGATACTTGAAGCTATAGTAAGTGAAGGACACTTGAAGGTACAGAACATACAGCATGTCACACTTGGGGCCAAATCTGAAAGCTTGTTCAGAAACATTCAGAGGAGCATATTAGAGTAGACACAGTATTGTGTACTTTGTCTAACCACAGCGTACCTTGTAGCCATGGAGCTTTCCCCTGACTGTGTCGGAAGGCACCGGCTCCCAGTGTAGCTCCACTACGGTGCTATTATGAACTTTAACATGCACGCTCTCTGGTGCCGCCAATGGCACTGAAAAAGAGAGAAAAAAACAAAAAAGAAAGAGAGATAGAGAGAGAGAGAGAGAGAGAGAGAGACAGATAGAGAGAGAGATAGAGAGATATATAGAACATCAGTGACTCCAAACTGCCACAGCCAACAAACCAGTACCAACTGCCGCCGATCCGCCATGAGGGTCCACTCACCGTCTTCCCCAGAGTTTCCCAGCACCACCTTGGGTTCCGGCCCCCTGCCGTAGTCGTTCAGGGCCTGAACTTTGACCTCGAAGGTCACGTAGGTTGCCGTTTCGGGGACCTCGAACTGGGAGATGTTGGCGACGGTCTCCGAGGCCCAGTCCTGGTCCACGTCCATCTGTCGCCAGAAGACTTCGTAGCGGAGACCCGGGCCGTTGGACTGAAGGCCCGACAGAGGCTGTGGCGGTGGAGAAATGTTGTTTTCCGTTTTCATTTAATCTTTTCATTACTCTATTTCCCCAGCGTTATTATGTACATGTGCATTCAGCTGTTATATACACGATCTCATTAGGAATTAGGATCATAATGGATCAGATCAGGACAAATGGATATGTGCTTAGTGTGACATCTAGTGTCATAAAGTCATATCGAGCCACTTTCAGTGGATTAACCACCTAATTTAAACTCAACATGTGATAAACTCACCGTCCAAGTGATGAGAAGGTTGTCAGGCTTTGTTCCAAACACCCGAACATCTGATGGGTTGGCATCAGGACCTGAAGAAGCAGTTACAATTCATTCAGCACACGCTTTCATCTAAGGGCAGTTTCACAACTAGCTCGTTCGCAGCTGTTGAATCGCAACATGGAGCGTTCCGATTTGCATTTGGTCATATGCAAACACAGCAATCACACTCTGTTCCGAGGTTGGCCGAGACTGCTTAGAGAGGGTGTTCTCGGCGTCCTTCCAATCGCACTCCATAGCGGTTCATTTGCCATAAGAACGCAATCAATATATCAATATCAATATAGTTTACATTTAAATGTCCACTAAGTGGTTGGGTCTGTCAAAATATGTATAAAATATAAACTCTCATCGTAGTTTCGACAACCCAAAGAATGTTTACAATGCTGGTACTGGCCCTGTTTACTAGCTATGTTCTCCTTTAAATTAATAAGGCCTGTAAACATGAAACGAACGCGAAACGACGTGTGCAGAATTTGTATCGCTTTATACCTTGATCCAGAACCACACAAACTGACCATATGTGTGAAATCGCCCTAAAGCGACTCAAAATGAGCACAATTAGAAGGAGCAAATATAGTTTACTGTAGGCATCTTTCAGCAAACACAGAGAACGGTAAGCTAGCGAAACGCGAGTAGATATTTGGTGAATTTAACAAAAAAAAGTATCAGCTCACAAACAATTTGTTTACAAAAGCCGACAATACCTTTAGCATCAGGTCCATTCCTGTCCTAGCCTAAACAAGGTGCCGCTATCGACTCTGTGTTCCGTCGTTAAGAGTCCATTACGTGTCTTACGTGCAGGGCTGGTCCTGTACTGGCTGGAAGGCAGGCTGGGCCGACTGTAGCCGAAGTCGTTGGCAGCCAGGACCCGGAAGGAGTAGTACACGTACGGGGACAGCTGCAGCTGAGCTGTGGTGGTGGTGCCCGCTACCGCCGTCAGGTTAACCCAAACACCCGGCTGGTGGAACACGTCTTCGTACTGGATCAGAAACTCTGGAACAGAGGAGGAGGAGGAGGAGTAAATATCTGTTTAAAATATATAGTAAATAACCGTTCTCTGTGCGTACTGGATTATTAATATGGTACTTCTGCACAGCCCTGTCTGGCTACGTAAATAGAAACACAACAAAGACACATACAAACACCTCTCACAACAACAATGCCCTGGGCTTTGCAGTGCGTTTCAATGTGGAGGGCGGAGCTTCTGAAGGAGCACTTTATGGTATTGAAGGAGAGAGGTATCTTTGATTTGATGTTGTTGGAGTCTTAACTGTTTATCAGATAATCTGTTAAACTATTTAATTATTTAACTTCTCGTGAATGGTTAAATTGTTAAATTGTTAAAATGTTTAATCGTTGAATTATTTAATTGTTTAACAGTTTAACTATGTTATAACTAGTTATGTAAAGCACATACTCTGTGTGGGGCTGTTGTGTTCGTCCCCTGGGGTCCAGGTTAGCTGGACACTGCGTTCTGTCTGGTCAGTCAGCTCCAGGTCCGTGGGCATGTCCGGATGCCCTGGGAACACAACGAGACCAGGAACATAAGATATGGGAAGGTAACTGCCAGTCTGTGTAATTCTTCTTGTACCAATAAAACTCATTATTGAAACAATTATGGAAATAAAATACAATACAATTAAATAATCATAAGATGTCATATTTCTTAGTAATATAAAAAGCAGTTTAAAACTATTTTATTACATATATTATAATTAGTAATATATTCATATATATTAGTAATATAGTTTTTGTGATTTATATCAAAGATCAAGTGAAATGAAAAACAAAACAACCTCTCAAGGGCTCTCAATACATGCACTCAAACAAAATCAAGAAATGTTGACCAGCGCATAAAGATATTTTCTAAAATGAACAGTGAGCTATGAGGTGCAGAAACAGAAGTGTGGTGACAGCGCTGGTAAGGCTCGTTTACCGTAGACCATAGCCGGCATTGGAGTCGCCTCTGAGACAGAAAGATAAGCAGATAGGTAGCAGATAGGTAGCAGTTAGATCAGCTGAAGGATAGTAGCAGGAAAATTGTAGAGACAGAAAAGAGACTGAAAGAATGTATATTAGAAAGCATGCATTCAAGTTTAAGATCATCTAGAGCAATTAATTCAGTCTAGCCTAATATTGTGTAGAGCTATCAATCTAGTCTAGTGTAATCTACTGTAGAGCAATCAATCCTTGAGTAATCTACTGTAGAGCAATCAATCTAGTCTAGCATAATCTATTCTAGACCAGTCAACCCAGTCTAGAGTAATCAACTCTAGAGAAATCAATCCAGGGTTCTGGTTGGAGGACTATGAGAGTCTATGGCTGCGGACTGAGAACACACCTACGACCGTCAGCATGGCACTGGCTGAGTCACTGTCCAGGGTGGTGTTGGTGACGCAGGTGTACCTGCCCTCGTCTCTTTCCGTCACCTCCTTGATGGTCAATCTGTCTGCGTCCACAATGAACCTGACAACACAGCACACGTCTCCGTAAGAAGAGCACAGCTAGCCTCGGGAGAACACCCCGCCACACCCATCAGTCTGAAACCCTCAATTAAAAAGTGCGTGTCATAAAGGTTATCACTTTTCTGTACAAGTATAAATGATTGGTGATGTGCTGTGTCCATGTCACACATCAATAATACATAAAAAGGAATAAGAAAAATATATTACTAACAAAGTAGTACATGATAAATACCATTATTAAAGGTAAAAATTGTAAAACCGGGAATGTTTTATCATTTTAACCATTACCTTTATCCCTAAAAAAAAAAAGTCAAGTAAAATAATAAGTAATTTTTCGTCCAGAAGGGTACAAATAATTTTGCGTGCAAGTTCATGTGTGTGTGTGTGTCTGTGTACTCTGACCAATTGTGTATCTCAGACGACTCGGACTCAGACGACGTTAACCTTTTGCTAAAAGTAGTTCCCCTTAACCAAAGCACTTGGCAGCATCTTACCGCTCTTGGTCGGGAAGCTCTCCGCCATCTTTCAGCCAGGTCGTCATGGGGATAAGCGAAGGGTCGTGTTTGACTTGACACTCAAACACGACATCCCCGTTTCTCTGCACCTTCTTGTACTCGGGCGGCTTCAGGATGCGTGTGGGCTCTGGAGAAGGAGATAACACAGCACATGATTAGCGCCTCTGTTGGAGGACAAGATACACGGTTAGCAAAAGAGAAAAGCTCCTGTGCTGAAAAAACGTATACAATGTCTCAGTGTCCAAATCTGCAGTTCCTCAAATTGCCACTTGAGGTTGTCTCCAAAAGCGAGTCAATCCCCAAAGACACCCCATGTTAACTTTAACTTAATAATATAATAATAATAATAATAATAATAATAATAATAATAAACTTTATTTTTATAGCACCTTTCATACACAATGTGCAACTCAACGAGCTTTACAGTTAAAAACATTTGAACAAAGGATGAAGGAAACAAATTAAATCAAAAAAGAAGAAATAATAAACAACTGAAAACTAGGTAAAAACCATTTACCATTAATAAAAAAACATTATTATCTGGGTTTCCACCCAATTTAGAGGGCTTTGTCCCCCTGGGTGTTTCACCCAACCTGGTTAAGGGGTCTTATCCCTTTGGGTATTAAACCCCCTCTTTAAAGGGCCTTATCCCTTTGGGTCTTTCACCCCCTCTTTAAAGGGCCTTATCCCTTTGGGTATTTCACCCC
>JAODLL010002358.1:0-35813 GCA_026546735.1 Forbesichthys agassizii | reverse complement strand
ATTATCAATAATGTAGTTATCTGATTAATCGAAGAGATAATCGATTAATCGAAAAAATAATCGATAGATTAATCGACGAAAAAATAATCGTTTGGTACAGCACTAGTGTGCATAGAGCTATATATGGTTCCATCTGGCGTGTAAGGTTAGAGGGCCCTCCAGCAGGGGCAAAAAACAGACAGTGTATTACAGTCTTGCTAATGAAGGAACTTAACAGCTGTTTTCTTCCAGCCGAGCTGCAAGTATCTGATCCAACTGCGAGCTGAGGGCAACGACCACATAGAGAGAGCCTTACCCCAACACAGGGCCATAGAGGTGAGCCGTCAACACAAACAGGCAGGGCGTTATCTTCAGCCTTGCCACACGGGGGCTACTGTATGTGTATTGGAAGCTAATCTCAACAGAAGGCCATGCTTGTGTGTGTGAATTGGGTTTAAGCGTTAAACCTAATGCCCCTTTATTCTGTTAAACATTCTGCTATGTGATTTGTTTAGCCATATCCAAACTGTCAAGTCTATATCTTGTACAGTAATGCTGATATCTCCATCTCTATCTCTGTCTGTCTGTCTGTCTGATGGCAACGTCCAGGTTGGCAACAGTGACATCGAGGGCGTCAACATCCTCGCCTTTCGGCAAATCAATCAGTTTGACCTGAGCGGGAATGTCATCACCTCCCCCGAACACCTGCCCACACTATCGGTAGGGAGGGATATCCGCGTTTCCTCCCACAGGTCTTCCCATTCGCTCTTATCTCGCTCTCGTGGGCTCACTTAAGTAAACTCTGCCCACGCCATTCGCTTGGAGTGATTTCCTGGTTTCCTCCCATGTGTCTTCTTCCTTATTTGCTCTTATCTCGCCCATAAACTCAACTTGACTCCCCTCTCACAGGGCGCGCCTCTATTTGTTCCTCCGCAGGTGAAGCTGTGTAAGAGTGACAACCTGGACAACCCAATCCACAGCGTCTCACTGGGACAGTCTCTCTTCTTCCACTTCCCGCCACTGGACAGAGACGGAGAGGTTCTGCACAGTAGCACACCGCTTTTAGGCTGGAGTTTTTCACCCTGTATCTTCATGCTAAAATCAAACTTTCTAAGTTGATGTTTAAAAAGTAATCTCTTGCATGCCAGCATTTGCATTTCTGAGCTTTTATCATCAGGAGTGCAACATTCGCACGCTAAGTTATATTAAACAGCATTTGCTCAGGTTTCAAATTGAACACCAACTGTAAACTGGTTTCGCCGCAAGAACCTAAACCGTAAATAAACGTGGAGTTGTAGACGACTCGTGCAGTCTCTAGCTTTGGCTCATCCCCCCCCCCCCCCCCTCCTCTTCCAGAGTTACGTGCTGATGCTGCACTCGACGCTGTCGCGCTCGCAGTACGACTTCGTCCTGCCACACGTCTCCTTCACCTCCAGCGGCTACCACAAGCACGTGACGCTCACCTTCAACCCCAACGTGAGACCCTTGCCTCTCTTTTCTGTTCAGCTGTACCTTTCTCCCCCCACGCACGCACGCACGCACGGACGCACGCACGCACGCACACGACAAAGCAGTGTGAATTTTTAACCATAACATCTGGGTCGCTTCCTTCAGCATAAAGTGCCGGACCAGGACGTTGCCCAGGGCTCCTACGTGGCCCTGCCCCTCACGTTGCTGCTGCTGCTGGCGGCCTACAACCACGAGAAGGTACGTGGATGGAGGCTCGGCGCTCAGCGTCGCCATGGCGCTCAGCGTCGCCTTGGGTCATAGAGGAACTATACTAACGTGAACTGTGGTTATACTGACCTCTCTCCCCCCCCTCCTTTATGCATCCAGGTGATCCCTCTCCTGCTGCAGCTGGTGAACCGTGTCCAGGGTGTCAGGAGCATGAGTCAGGCCGCGGGGGACCCTGCTGCCATGGACGAGGCCAAGCGGCAAGCTAAGAGACAGAAGGCCAGGCGTACATAAGCGCGCAGGCTACACCCCCTCCTCACACACTAGGCAGGCCAGTGCCCCCCTCACACATGCAACACCCAGGACCCCCACAGTGTGAATCACACGTGGACACTGGCCTAGAAGATAAAGTAATACAAAGTATACAACCCTAAACCATTCGGGTCAATGTATGTACATGTTAATAAAGAGGACGTGAAACAGATCAAATATTAATAACACACAAAATAACAGCGCTTTAAAACGTGGTGGTCCTTTTGTCACGCCGGAAACTGGTGTTTTTACTTGGAGAACCACTGCTCTGGATGAGTGCCCTCTAGTGTTGGTTTTAGTAGTGACCTATACGCCTGAAGCCAGCAAACATCTGGTTTTAAATCTTCAGTGAACCACTCGACAAGCTTTGCCACCTCCATTCGATCAAACGTCAGCAAATCGGCCACTATTTTTCAAAATGTTTTTGCCTAATATCTAATTTTCTCTCACAATTGTCATTGTTTGTCATCGAATGAGCCATTTTTATACATTTGTATTTAATGTAGGATTAACGTGTTTTCCAAAGTACATGTACATTGTTTAGGACCTTCAAGCACCAATAATAATTATTTATATTGCTGTGTGTAAGTGTTTACAACGTATTCACTAACTATTCAGTTTTTTCTTTTTGTAATTGTTTGAAAGGTTCTGTAAATGTACTTGTGTTGTATAATACTAGCACATGACTTTAGGATTTAAACACAGCCATCGAGGTTGTAGGGCCAAATTATGGCTTCATATATCACCCAGTGTGTGACTATAAATTAGGGGCTAGCAAACAACACTTCACCCTATTTGTTGTAGTGTATTACTACTTCGTCTCTATATCTCTTATTTGCTCAGGAAGTTGTGATATGTGGGGGGGAGGGGGGTGTGAGTGAGTATTCACGCTAACATTTTAATGAAATTTGCTAATGAATGCTGGGTTTATTGTAGCGTTTGTTTTTGGTAGGGTGATGATGTAGTGAATAACTAAATAATTTATTAACAGTCCAATCCTGATGTGAATGATTTTTGTATGGCAGCAGATTACTTTTATGTGTGTTTTGAAATGGCATGCAGTCAGATTTATTGTTTGAAACGATCAAGTGAACAGTTGTAACATTGTTGCTACAGGAGTTCAGATGAAAAGGGAAAGGCTTTTATGCAGTGTGTTTCATGACCTTGAGTTAAAGTTTGGAATATGAGGCAGACCTCCGTACGCTCACCGTGTTGGTGCTGGGAAGTGTAATGCGCTGAAAAGCATGGAGCCCATTTCTTTTTCTGCCTTTAATTGATCTGTTCTCGGTTGTGGCTGATTTTTGTTAAGAGATGAAAAGGCCACTGCCCATTTATTGAATTGGAAAAATACTCAAATTAGTTCATGGTTGGGGAGAGTTGATTGGTTGGGCTAAGGGAGGGTCGGAGTCAATGACGGTCGTTTAATTGTCATTGGACAAAATCTGTTACATTTTGAAATTCTTAAATAAAAATTGACTGCAGACTGTTGCCATGTTGTGACACTTCCTCAAGGGGGCACTGTAATGTAAAATGTGTTTGCTATGGTTTCCTAGAGATATATTTTAATGTTTATATAGTCTCTTAAATGATTTTGAATTGCACTGCAGCTACATTAGGACTCAAATGCAGATATCCTCTTCCAAATTTGTAATACTGTATTATCCACAAATACTGATCACAGTCTACATAATTTCAGTATTCAAATATATAATGTATATGAAGAACAGTTCTGACTCCTGCACTTCTTTCTTGGTAATAGTTAAATGAAACAGGAAAATGGCAAGTACAGTTGAGTGCCAGGCTGCTAGCTTAACACATGGGTCTTTGCTGTAAAACGTCTCTGTCACATCACATTTTTACTGTAAACTCATTGCCGTTTATAAAGTTATTTTCAACATAACCCTGTGCTGTCTGCTACCATTTTACCTAATTGGTAGTGGGGATCCTACGGTAACCATGCCAGCTCTACTTCCAAACGTTCTTCGCTGTCTCTCCCTGCAAAGGATGCTGGGTGTTTGTGAGAACTTGAGACAGATGTTCTACTGCACTTGGCTGCTGTGCTATGATTTTGTCTTGCGTAAAACACACCCAATTTAACCGTGAGGCGCCACTCAGATTGCTGTCTGTCTAAAGTAACCTGGGCACTGAGACCAACACAGCTGCCTTCAGATGCATAGCTACCAACTGTGTGGTATTTTAAACCTAATTACAGTTTAAACTGAGGGGAATGTACATTTTTTTTCCATTCACCGCCATTTTTCTCTGGCGTGAACCGAATCGTACCAGATGCTGAATTGCCGTTTAGTGTATTTCAAGCGGGCAGCTTACTCTGAGCATCTCCTTTTGGTTCCCTTTTTTCCTGCAGTTTGCCACAGCTCAACGTGAGTGCCTCGCACATTCCCTCGATGCAAAACAATCATGTAGACCACCCAGCATCCCCCTTCCCCTCATCACCCAATACCTAAATCACCAGCTGCCCGCTTGAGTCACCCATTCCTGTCATTGTGCATTGGCCAGGACACAAGTCACTGTAATGTAGGAGAGAGGGAGGGAGAGAGAGAGAGGGGGGAGGCAGTCAGGCAGGCGTACAGTCTGTGCCACATTAATTCCAGACGTTTGATGAGAAGGCTGCGGATAGGGATTAAATATTCATGGGGCCTGATGACAAGATAGGCGGTGGTGGTGCTGATGTGTAATGCTATCTACTGGCTGCTTTCTGTGGTAGTGTGTGTGTGTGTCTTGGCGCTGTACTATATCCAAGCAAGTGTGTCATGTCACCCCTTTATGAAAGGCTATGCCGAGCCGTGAACGACGTGGTTATATTATTGCATTTAGCTGAGGTAATGTACTGTCAGAAAGTGGCATTATGGCACTTTCTGTGTCATTATAGAATACATTTGGAGTGAAATGCAGCCTCCGCTGACACTTTTAAAACAAATGTGCGCTCAGATGGGGAGTTAAATGTCAAAGTAAAGGCTTGTTGTCTAGTGTTAGAGGCTGAGATTTATACAGCCCTGATGGCCTGCGTAATTTGGAAGTGTTCAGGGTCTCTCTCTCTCTCTCTCTCTGTGGAAGTGTTCAGGGTATATCCATCTCTCGCACTTTATTGGCACTCTCTCATTTGTGTGTGTGTATACTATATATATTTAAATTAGGGCTGTCAAGCGATTACACATTTTTTTAATTACAAGCTTTATGATTAATCTAATTAATCACTTATCTTAGAATAATTTATATTTGCCTTTTGCTCCATTTTCTGTGACCAGAAGTCAAAGCAGTGACAAGCAAAAGTTCAATACGGCACTGGCAATTTTTGCGGCGGTCTATCGCCTGTCCAATTTTTCATTTGCACATGTGTGACTGCAGCCATAGCAAGTAACTAAGGGGGCGGAGCTATCATTGTGATTAATCTGCGTAAATCTTTTTGTCACGTTATGTTTTTCTAAGGTAAGTATGCCCCTTGGGCGCCTCCCTTGTGAGGTATTCCAGGCACGTCTGGCTGGGAGGAGGCCTCGTTGAAGATCCACACTGGCCTGGGAATGCCTCGGGATCCCCCAGTCGACTACGGATATGCGAATGAAGATGGATGGATGTATTTATATATAAATAATTAATCTACATGAACGCGTTACACTGACAGCAAATATATACTGTATATACGTGCGTGTATGCGCTCGTCTCTTTCCTTGACGGTGTGAGCATGGCAGCCCTGTCACCTGCGGTGGCAGGCGATTGCTCGTGCCACCTCCGAGCACATGCTCGCACAGTGACCTTTGACCCCACACGACCACTAGCCCTCCTTGGCTGGCTGGAGCCAGACGCCTGTACCGTGTGCTGCAGCGCGTAAAGTCCTTACCCTGCGGTCCAGATAAGAGCTCGGGCACCACTTGCCACTTTTCAACAGGGTCTCCATGGCGACTGCCCTGTTTGGCTCTAAGAGATGTCAGACGCGCTGATAAAAGCGCAGACACGTAATAATGGTAATAAAAAGAAAGAGAGAGAGAGAGAGAGACGTGGTGGGAAGGCACAGCACCGCTGGCTGCACTCTCTCTCTCTCTTTATATCAGATGTGCCTCCTCTCTCGTCTGCACCCCCCCCCCCCCACCACACACCTCTCCTGTGCACCCATGTTCTGAAACAGCACCTCCATGCTGTCATCGGGATTTTCAGCGGAGCTTGACGGGAGCAGGATGAGAAGGCAGAGGAGGGAAGGTAGAAGGGCAAAGCGTGTGTGTGTGTGTGTGCACGCGTGGGTCTGTGCGTGTGTGTGTGTGTGTGTGTGTGTGTGTGCGCGTGTGTGCGCCGGTGGGAGAAGTTGATGGTGCTGGAGTTGCAGAAGTCCTTGTGCAAAGTCAGTGGTAGTGGAGGAGGACGACAGCGAATGTGCAGGAGAAACCCTGGCGGAGCCTTTAGCAACGCTACGAAGCCTCCCTGAGTCTCCCTAGACCTAAGTGCATGTATGCTGAATGTTAACGCCATAGCAACACCTCTGTGTGTGGTGAATAGGACTTTCTGCAACGTGGATGCACAACGCTAGCTTTATCTTACTGTTGTTAACTCTACGGACTAAGCCACTGGACCACATACAAAATAATGTTTTATTAATCCACAAATCCCCCCCCCCCAAGAAATTCTGAAAGTAACGTATAACATTTTTCAAAGCGGAAGTATAAAAGGGGTTCAGCCTTTTCACCTTTGATACTGTATACTGTATGTTATGCATGATTAGTAAAAATAAATGAATGAATCCCCACAATGTTGCATTTTATCATACAATATAATATTAAGTAAGAATGTATACACAAAACTACAGTAATATGACTATATTGATTACACGTAGATTAATAGCAACAGCCAAGTAACAGCTTTCTGACTCGAAGGCTAATAAGAATTGATTTATGTAAAAGGCATGTATGATTTCGTAAAGAAATCTGTCTGCTCTCATGAGAAAATCATTGTTGACAATCCCAAAGTGTTCCTTTCCCTGGTCAAAACCGTTATGCAGAGGGATAACAGCCATATTTCATCATGATGGAGGATAATGAAATTAGGAAAATAGCATACTTTTTTGTCATTTTCTCGTCAGCACACCCTTCACAGTTTGTTGAGCAGCAGTGGGAAGCTAATGATGATTCGGCCAGATATGTCACATATGTTTTGATTAGAAGCATGTGCCTTTTCTGATTAATTGAAATAATTAAAATGGCTAATGTTTAGCGGAGGCATAGCACAAGTGGGGGTTGCATGCAAATTGGATTTGATAGGTGTTCTGTGCTGAAGTGAGGGGATGCCTACATCTACATGTCTGCGTGTTACTGATTGAGAGAGAAAGCTGTGCGTGTGTGTGAGAGAGAGAGAGAGAGAGAGAGAGTCCAGCTAAGAGAAAAATCCTCTGACTGCTCTGTTGGTTAGCCTGAAAATGTGATGACGACAGTGGAAATGGACTTAACTAGCACAGACTGAATGAAAGAGGAAGGGGAAGGGAAACACGCAATATCGTTAGAAGAGCAGGCCAGGCTTGTGATGGTAAACAATGTACGCTACAATATATATGCAGTGAAACCTTTCTTGATGTCAGCTGAATTAATCACTGCGTTAATATACAGAAGTGGGCGTCTCTTTCTCGCTCCGAGGCCCTTACCTCTCATTGTCAAATCCTCCTCTAGCTTCCTACATTATCTCCTGTTCTCCTCCTGCCGTTCATTGCTTATCTGAATAATACATGGGTCAAGGGTGTGGGTGGTGAGATTCCTGGCCTGGGCTGTCCACCAACCCCCTGTCCCCCATGGATCACCTGGCTTCAAAGTTATACCCTGCATAGTCTCGCTGAGGACGCAGTGCGTCGACTGTGTCCAGGTCGGCCTGCTTGACTGGAAAAGTATTTTGATTGACATGACTCGACGACCAACCACGTAACTCGATTACCAAGTCGGATGTTAAACTTACACTGCGGATTCCGTTCCGGAGAGCTAATGACGTGAGCTGGCTGTTTGCAGGTCTTGTAAATCTGTTAGGTGAGTAGGCTATGTTTAATGCTTAAAATAAATCGACTGAAATTAATAAATAAAGCTGCGCTATGTCGCACCAAAATTACAGATACAGACTTGGTGACTTGGTGACAATGCTAACAGGCCACAATGGATGTCGACTTCCTAAAATCCGGATAGCGCTGTTGAGCTTATTTGGATGCACAGATTTGTTTGTGACGTAGTGCTAACGGACAGACGAGGCTGAGACTGTCCTGCAGAACATCCAGTATGAAGCTCTCAATCACAGATAGCCTAATTGCAAGACGGGCTACAAAGTTGTGCTCGCAAAACCCTGTTTTGTCTTCAAACATGACTAAAAAGTTTTCCTTTACAGGCAAAAATGGAAGAAACCTTTGGCAAGGCACTTGGAAGGGTTGTGATGTGCCCATAGCCTAGCCTACCCACACCCTGTTCTCAGGACGGTTAGGTGCAATATACAGTAGGTGTCAAGTGGGCTATTAATAACCGTGTTGCGCTAATGAGAACCAGCTGTTGTATTGCTGAAAACAAAGAATAAAAACATGCAGTGCTTAGTTGTACACATGCAATTCATATAGAGTACATCCATATCATTTATTTACAAGCTAATGAGGGATGCTCCATCTCTACTTTTAGTTTTTCTAATGACCCAAACAGAGAGGGCAGATCTATCTGAAAACATATAGACCGCAATGTACACAAAACAGCGTATAAATCCACCGCTTAACACTGTTCCTCACCTTCTACATCAGCAGCCGTGTTGAAAACACTGGCTTTGTGGCGCCGACAAATGAGACCGACCCTGCCTCTAATTGATAACCTCATTACCTATGTCTGCCAAGCCATTACCGCGCCACGGCTCTGTAGCGCCCAGGTCACAAGGTCACCGCTGGGATTAGCATACAAGAGCAGCACGCCATTAAATTGGCACAGTACACGCTGGAATGTTAACACTAGCTGCTGTTGACTGCCTCAGTCAGACACACATCCTCGATGTGGGACACCTCTGACACCAGATGTCTTTTGCGGTATACAAACAGAAATAAAAAGAACACAGGAGCAGAAGGTTGGGATTTCTGTGATTATTATCCCCTGAAAACTGGCTACTAAAACTTTGTGGGATGTCTGGTGGTGCTTCAGAGAAAGTGTTATTATTATATATTATTATTATAGTATATTATGACAAATGGAAAAGAAATATGACAGCCTTACAACACTAAGGGAAATAATTGAAAGAATTGGGGATGTAATCCTTGTAAATGAGATGTATTTTAATGATTAAATGAGGCATAGATTGTTTTTCCAAAATGTTCAAAGTTTGAGTGTTGATTTTGTGTGAAGACTGGCCTCTTACGTGTTTGGAGACTCTCCTTATCACATATTTGCTGACAGCTGTCTGAACATGCTTGATCACTGGAAGCAGTGACATTTTGTTGGTTCTCCTTAGTTATCGCAAAGACTTATGGGAATGAATCTGCTCTGTTCATCTCTGGTCTTTCCAAACGTCTTTCCGCCTCCCATGACTTATAGCATGTACCACAGGGTGAAGAGAATATACCAATGTAATAATTATCAAATAATTGATGTTCAGATTGACAGGAACTGATCTAGACCAGGTTTATTCAATACAAATACAATAATAGGTTACGTTTTGTGTGCTGATATTGATAGAAAGGGAGGAAGAGGCTGCAGCCAAGCTTCGACTTTCCTTCCAAACGCGGTAAGGGATTTGGATGTGAGCGCCATTGCCAGGCGTATACAAATAAACTGATCAACGGGATGCATAGTGATTGTTTCCTGATGGGCAAGTTATGCATTACGTAGGTGGTGGGTTTGAGTGGCAGCTTGGCAGCCATTGGTGTAGAGATTCGTCATGGCATGACAGGTTGGAGAGGGCTCTGACATCTTGGCCTACCCTGCGAGGCCAGCGTCTGTCGTCTTAATGAGGCATCCCGTGACAGGTGATGGGGGTGGTGGGGTTGTGTGTGCGTGTGTTTTCCGACAGACTGAACAGATGCCTTGTTAGCTTGACTCCCAAACCTTAAATGTCTGTTATTCCCGCGGATCTCAGACAGGTCCTGTGTTTCTCCTTGAGCTGTTTCTCCAGCAATCAGAGGGAAACCTGTAGCCATTTATACAGTATGTCCACAGCTTTGGAGATAACTAAGTTATTTTTTCCCCCTCCTTGTACACTTCATCTCCATTTGGGCAGATATTTGGAGATAGCCACAGCACCCATAGCTGTTGTCAGCCAAATGTACAACTCTATGCAGTCTAAGAAAGCACTCTAACCTGGCCAAGTATAAGTATAACCCATGCGAGTCCAGAGAGAAATAAAAACTTCCTGCATGAATAATTCCTTCACCTACATCATCACCCACACCCCCCCTTCCCGTCCAACTTTCTGTGCATCCTTGCCATCAAACCACACACCCTTCCTGCTGTCCCCATGGGAAGGTATTAAGTTCACACGGTAGAATATAGATGATTCTCACATGGACACCACTATTGATTTGCCCCGCACCGCAGACACCAAGGGTAATGAAAGGGTTTGGTTTGCTTCCCCTCAAGTGGTTTTGCGTCATGTCTCTCCAGGAGATCTGGAAGTGGAGGAATCCACTTTGACTGTACCAGATTGTGCTTGCATGTACCGTGAACCACACACGGCTGCAGGAATGTGTTACGTCGTTTAGCGAGCAATGAATTGCTACTCTCGCCTACATTTGTATGTGTTTTTACACAGACCTAAACTATTTTATTTGCAATGGAAACATTTAATATAGCTAAATCTTCTTATGTTTAGATTAGAAAAAACTGGGTGTCCATGGCTCATCGTTAAAAAAGTATACAGTAGTGTATATAAATTATGATGAGGATCGGGGGGGGGGACAAAGAAGGCTATTCCTTTCTAATTAAAACACTTTAAATACTTAAAATTATGTGGACTAGGTACAGAAGAGCATTGTGAAAGTGTGCGGTGGTCTCACGAGAGTCGGCTGAGCAGGTTTCATGTAAATGATTGCAGCCACTTTGACATGGCATCCAGTTCTTTCACTACATGCATGGGTCACACAGTGCTGGGTGTGTTCATTTAGTAGCTAAGAGTTGAAATGGCTAAAAGCTGTAGGACTTATTGTGGCAGTGCTACTGGGCTGTATACGCAAGGAATTAGTCACCGTGTACAGAGGAGCCACGGGTGTTATCGGCGCACTTTGTAAAACCAGTGTGTCCAGTGTCGCATGTCGCAAGCAATCCTTTGAAAAAGCTGTAAACCCACGAATACACACAATTGATCTCATCCTTTATTCTTTTACAGGCTGTTGTATGAAGCGTATTAGATAGTGTGTGTGGCATGAAACATATCACTTTGCATTTCCCTAGCGATGTATAGTGTCAAATGTCATGTGTGCTTAAATCTGTCGTGCCTATTGATTTCTGTATGATTTGGAGGGAGGATATCGAGCTATTTAGCCGCAAGTCTGCAGAGCAACGCTCTGTCTCTCCCTCTGTCTGTTACTCTGGAACCCCCACCTCCTATTCTCTCACTCACTGCTGAATCTGCCACTGCGCCCAGAGGGGAGTTTGGTTTCTACAGCAGTGAAGCAGACTGTTGTCATGGGAACTTGACAAGCAGGTGCCTTGCTGAGTGCGAGTGATCGGTGTCGATGCATGCAGGCTTGGGCTGCTTCAACTCTTTATTGCCAGGACACAGCAGAATGAGGAGGTGAGCAACAGAGATGATGAGTAGCACCATTACGTGGTGAAACGCACGTCAGGTAATCACACCCAGTGGTAATTAAGGCTGGATGCATTGTACTCTGCAGTCTTTACAACTGGTGTTAATGTGCAGAGCGACGCTTTACAATTATAACATTTATACACAAACACTATATATTGTAACAAACTAGGGGCCAGGAAGAAAGGCACTTTTCGGGATCTCAGGCAAGGCTCCTAAACAAAGGCATCCCAGACTTGACGTCACGGCAACACGGCTTCCCACGCCTTCATAGACAGGAAAGTATACATTTTAATACGTCATAAACTTCTAAGCACATCAAAATGTAATATCTAGCGTTACATTAATAATATATTAATATATTATAGTTTGATATGTGTTTTTACACAGAGCAAAACTATTTTATATGCAATCCAAACATTTTATATAGCTAAATCTTCTCATGTTTTGATTGGAAAAACTGGATGGGCATGGCTCAATAAAATAGTTTGTGGTATTTAGATTTTGTTGAGGATTGGGAAGGGGGGGAGACAATATTGAGCGTTACATTAATAAACGATATGAAAAGCAGTCATTGTTATATATTTTATCAAAAAGGCTAGAAGCAGCTCTCAAATGATAGAATGCAATCCTGGCATGCAACATGTGAAGCACAAAGCACAATCATCCCTGTTTTCCCACGTCCATCTTCCCACCAGCTCCAGCGCATTAACGTCCCACCTCTGACTAAAATTGAAGCAATTGTTCTTTAATTGAGATTGAGTGTTCAATGTGTGTTCAGTATTCAGTGAAAGCAGAGCTATGGACGGACGAGGGAGTTGATGGTGACTCCCATGTCATGGTTGCAAAATAAATTTTTTTTGTGCTTTTTTTGTCTAGCTTGCAAAAATAATAATTGCAAATATAAATCAGCTAGAAGCATTAGACACACTTGCAGTATAATACATTATTGTTGTACTGTTGCACAAGCATCATGTGACTACTCCATTCACCTCCATTATTTTACCACATCTAACATGCATCATACATCATTTGAAATAGTTTACACTGAGGTCATCTCAGTTAGCCTCAGTATTCCCAGAGACACTATAACGAGACATACCACTTCTATGTATAGTTTTGAATGTAGCTCTATGGGACATTATCCATAATCCAAAAGAGCCAATCATTTGCTTTTTAACTGCCAAGCATTAACCCGTAAACCAATCGCGTGGTTGCATTGAAGTAAGCCACATGCCTATACAGTCTTCCTAAATAGCTGCACAAGGTGTTTCAAAGATGGCTGCGAGTGGCGAGACGTGCCTGGCTCTCCACCTCTGAGTTCAGCCAGCCACTCAGTCTCTCTCTCCTGGTGACCTCACACCATAGTTCTTCTACACAGGTTATCCTAAGTAAGTAACTATTAAAAACTTGAAACACACACACACACGCGCACGCACGCACATGCACGCACGCACGCACGCACACACACACACACACACACACACACTGGTAGCGTGTGTTAACTAAGATAGCTTATGTAACAGTGGTTAGGCAAGCTTAGCGAACGTTAGCTTACTGTTGTCGCAAGGCTAACATTATTAATCATTAAAATAATCAAATTTTATGTACAATAACGTGCTATGACATACATTTGGTTCACCTTTAGGTGCACTACTGTAGGTTAATCTTCTGCTGCATTGGTGGAGAGCCAAAGGGGGCGGGCCTGGAAGTGATCTACACTTCACAGCCGGACCCTTGTCATTAGTTTCTGTTAGCCATCATTTTAAAGCTTATGATACACATTCAGATTTACTGTCACTCTCTGTATAGGATAGTTTTCACCTGGTTGTATGAATATGGTCAGTAACAGCTTATAACATAACCCTTAACTTTTTTTTTCTGGTCGATATAACATGATGAGGAGCTTAATTCTTCCATGGCTTTTGGCTAGCGATCAGCCCTCATTGGTAACCTGATCCCAGCCACCTCTCACTGCCATAGATTACGCAAAGCTCCACCATAATGTCAGGACTGCTATGTTCCCAGAATGAGGGATTTTGCTAGAAGGTTCCATTGGCATTTTCTCAAAAGGTCACCTGAGCTGTTATTACTGTTCAGTTGCATGACTTTTGGAACCATGTTTTTTCATCAAAATGTTCGATAGTATTGGGGCCTTATAGGTGAACCGAGCCCTTAAGTAAGAGTTATCGATTGTAGGGGGATAGGTTGAGATAATATCTATAGGTCTGGCCTTTTCAGCATGTTGAAATAGAAAAGCACAGGGCAGAAATAGTTTGTATATTCTCACCAAAGTGATGTTGATTAAATTAACTGATACAGTTGCTGTAAGCAGGCAGGGTAGCAGGGGACAATTTTAAGACGCAGTCAGTAAAAGCAATTTAACTCTGACAACTTTTCAAAATCATAACGCTCTGATCGTAGATATTTATCCATATCCATTCCTACAGGTGTAAGGAATATCTATTGTAAAATCCAAAATTTGCCTTAGTTTGTCATGAAAAAATGCATGTTGCTATTTATTCATGCAACATTTTAAGACAACCCTTAGCAAAGGAAGATTTCTAGTTTTAGATTACAGTAAAAAAATTTAAAAAAAAAAACACAATCAACATTATCCCGTATTTATTTGTCTTGTGTTGCTCCAAATACAAAACTACTAATACTGGTACAAAGTATCTTTCCTTGTTTAACTCTGAAGAGCGTACTTAAAGTCATAACATGAACATATGGGAGTCTGGTATTTTGGTAAACACTTTTGGTAATTACACTATCTAGCTCCATTAGTTCTAAGCCGCATCGTCTCTTAAAACTCAAACTTTTAGTAATTTCCAGCCACAGTAATAGCTGGCAGTACATGTGTGAAGAGATGCTCGGTTATAAACATGCCTGCGTCTGTTTGTGTGTTTGTGTGTCTCACTCAAATGTAAATGCATGTATATGAAAGAATGTGCCATTAAAAGTAATTGGTCTAGTCCGCAGTTAGAGGACAGGAGAAAGCAGGGAGAGAGGATGCTTAGCTTCAGCTCATTAACCGACGCCTGTTAGCTTGGAAATAAATTGGGTGAGATTCCAGCACCAGAGAGGCGGATTACTTCATTTTTCTCCTCCCCATGGCCGATATGTCGTGGACGTAGTGAGGCGAGACCACCGTCTCTCTCTCTCTCTCGCTCTCTCTCTCTCTGTATATATCTCTCTTGTTTAGTATTTTTATCTGTCTCTCTCACTCTCTTTCTGTGTATCTGTCTATCTGTATGTCTCTAATCTCTCTCTCTCTCTCTCTCTCTCTCTCTCTCTCTCTCTCTCTCTCTCTATCACGCTCAAAGCTCTCTCTCGGTCTCTGCCTCTGTATTTGACTAGCATACACACCAGTGTACATGCCATGTGTGTGTGAGCAGATGAATGTGCAACCCATGGGTCCTGCAGCAGATGTGAATGAGACAGGTGTCAGATGACTAGCTGCTTGCCACGGGTTAGAGGTCACCTCCAGCTACAGTATCTCTGACTGTCTGGGCCCAAAGCCAGCCGGCGAGACTCCATCCAGTGGGAGTGATGGTGGAAAGATTTTATTTTTTTATTTTTTGTTATAAAAGAGGGCAGTGTTAAGGGGATGAGACAAGCCACAGCGTAAGGACAATACCACAACACATAAACCTCCTCTGTGACAGCGGCTCTGTAATGTGGTGTGTTTATGTCCTTTCGTTCACCATAAGGTCAGTCCTCATGGCTACTACTGTGGGATTCAGATGCATCATCTGTGCTTCCTATCGTCTTCTGCAGATATTGCTGAAAAACAGGAGTTTTAGGGCACCATTATAGAATAACCCATAAAAGCCTAATATGTTTTATTTCTTGTTATTGAGAAAACCTTGGAATGTGGCAAAAAGTATTATGGTCCTTATTGTTTTCCAGAATAACTGATGGAAGATTACGACGA
The DNA here is from genome assembly GCA_026546735.1 of Forbesichthys agassizii. Lineage (NCBI taxonomy): Eukaryota > Metazoa > Chordata > Actinopteri > Percopsiformes > Amblyopsidae > Forbesichthys > Forbesichthys agassizii. The sequence goes on along the minus strand of JAODLL010002358.1, from coordinate 20,167 downwards.
TTGTTATCCAAATTACCAAAGGAATTTGTAATAGGATCAGGGTAATTCTTCAGTTGTTATGCAAGAGAATATCTGCCTATAAACCTTTAGGCGTTACGTTGTGAATGTTGATATTGATATTGATACTGTTTCCAGTATCATTGTAACAAATTACTAATAATTTACGGTGGATTTTCAATTCATTCAAGTATCTTATTGTATTGCTTTGCAGTAGGCCTAATGGCAATTGCAGCTGAAGCAGTAGTTGTCATATTTTAGTTACTACATCTGGTTTACTTTGAATGCTTTTACTACCATTAATTTAGTTCTATATTATTATTACATTATTTACCAAAAGTCCTTCTCTATGTCTTCTCCGAACTCCTCCCACAAGTGCTGCTTTGCCTCTTACACAGCAGAGGCTGCAGCCTTTCGGTGCCTTGCAACCGCCTCCAGAGTCCTCTGGGACAACATATCCCGGAATGCCTTCTTCTTAAGTTGGACGGCTTCCCTGACCACCGGTGTCCACCATGATGTTTAAAGGTTACCGCCCCTTGAGGCCCCTAAGACCTTGAGACCGCAGCTCTCCGTTGAAGCTTCAGCGATGGAAGCTTTGAACATTGCCCACTCAGGTTCAATGTTCCCAGCCTCCAAAGGGATGTCAGAGAACCTCTGCAGGAGGTGTGAGTTGAAGATCTCACAGACATGTCTGTCCAGAGTCTGGACAGAACTATTGTTACAGTGTAAACATGTTAGTAGGTGTGTCTTATTTGAAACACTCATGTATTGCACTACATCACAACCATCCACAAATGATGCGGACCAGTTTTGATGCATGTATGCAAAATGATGGGCTGTACATAAGAACACTTGCAAAAATGTGCACATACTTATGTCGGTACAGTACATGTAAAGGGTCAGTGTTTTAGATAAGCTGTTTCTCTTCCTTAATGACATCATTCATCAGGAGTTGTAAGTCCATAAACAATTTGGTGCAACATGCTTCATGGAAACACAATGAGTTTAATATATTATTAAGACTTCAGATTGGGACATTCCTGCCTTAACCTTTGGGTCCTCTGGCTATAACCTTGGGAATCATTGTGGACAGAAGAATTCATTTATGAGTCATATCAGTCATTTATGAAAAATATTTTACATTACCTTATAAAGCCCCTGTTGTTTCACATTGTATTGCGTATTAATAACTATTATAACTCTATTAATAACCTCTATAGTTACATGACTGAATCACTGTAGTCGGCGGTTTACAGTTTCTTCACCATTCTTATTCCAGTTATTTTAACAAACCCATGGGCACCAAGTCTTTTTCCTGGATGAATAAAGTTATGCCCACACACACACACCATGCACAGAAGGACGCTGAACTGAAGGCTATTTCCACACAAACACACACACACACACAGACACGTGTGCCAACAAACAAACAGAGAGAAAAAGAGTTGTGTGTTGTTGGACAATGCACTCAGACTCATGCCAGACTGCTGAGCACAGTGTTAACTGGATTAATCATGTGTGCCTAGCTTCGCGTGTGTGCATGTGTGTGTGTGTCAGCAACACACTGAATGTTGTTAAGGATGCCCGTAGCCTCCTCTGCTGTCAGTGTGCCAGCGGGCCAAGCACGTCAGACTGGCACATACCGTCATGTTTGATGAGAGCTTAAAATCGTCTTCGCTTCATTAACGGATGTCCTTCTTTTCGGGGCCCTTTGTGTGTCCTCTTCATTTCTACATGGCGCTATAGCAGCTTTATGACGAGCCACCGCTGTCGGTGTGAATGCAGTCCATACAGATCTGCACGCAGCTTTGTTTAAAAAAAATATATTACTTGCATTTTATCAACATTGTACAGTATTACTGTCAGTTGAAGTGTACTTTAAGTGAGTCTGTGGTTAAATATTGATATTGCTGTAATTGTGTGTTCCTAATTGCTGACAGGGCCCGAATGTTGCTCCAGTCATAAAAATACTACATTGCATCAGCACAATCAGCATCCCACCCTCAAGACATTACTGCCTCCTACTCCCCCCTAAGAAGACAGTTTATTTTTATTTATTTATATATTTAACTGAGCTAATGATCACTTTACTAGCTTGTCTGGTATTCTCCCTTCCTATTGTATTCCCAGTCTTGTGTAAGCCTGTCGTACTTCTGTTTGACCCAAGGGCGTCTGTGTGACATGAAGCAGGAGCCGACATGACACCTTCATCTGACTAGGCCCAAATGAGCTGTGATTAATGACGGGGTTCTCCCGGCCTGATAATGAGTCCGCTGCTTCCTCCTGATTGGTTGAAGAGGACAGCTTGGGGGGCTGCCAGATGACAGATCCGCGCGCATACGCTGGTGTTCAGAGGTGTTTGCAGCTGTGTCAATATAATGCATCTGTTGGTAGGCTGCTGTTTTAGAAGGCATTAAACTGATCTGTCCCGTGTTTGCATGTACACTGTACTTGATGGGTTCTTTGGACCTGAAGCCTATATCCTAGTTCTGACTCTGGAATGGAACAATTTGATATAAAGTATATCTTCTTGAGACTGGCATCAAAAAATAAATAAATGCATCCTCATAAAAAAAGCAAGTGGCTAATACTCTACCTTAAAGGCATGTACCTGGTTCTATTGAATGGGTTGTTATCATGCTTCTAATTCATTCATTAGAATCAGGTGTGTTGGAGCAGGGAGACATCTAAAACATGCAGGACAGCGGCTCCCCCTGTATTCCCCTAATTCTGGTTTGTGAATGTTCAGTGCATATGTAGGAACCTTTTGCATGCCCTGGTTTCTCCTAGGACCGGTCAAAGTGGGAACTACATCCGGTTCTACGAAGCTTATTTTGGGATATTTCTGCTACAAAAGAAGCTCCATTCATGTCCATGATTATCTCATGCATACTTCTTCATCTCGTGAGGGCCTCTCGCGAGGGCTCATCTTGCCCCTTGAGGTACAACGTGGTATTACAAAGGTACGGAGCGGACCCACCTGTTAATTTCAGAAAATATCACGCAGTAAATACAGGTATTTTACATATCATCAAAACTGATTTTTTTTTATGCCTCTTTTGATATATATATATATATATTTTTTTTTAATGTTTTAAACATTACACATAACAACTTTAAAGAAAAGTTTAGAAGGTTCCAAACCCAATGAAATCTAAACTCAAAACTGATACTCACAAACCACAATGGATGTTAATTCAGCATTATTAGAATTAGCTGTCATTAAGGTGTAATTATTTTTGTTCTATTATATTATTTCCTGGGGGAGTATTGGTTTTAAAATGTTTTTATCTATTATTTAATTATCTTTATTTAAATGTGCATGCTTTCTTTTCAATAGCATCATATGCTATTTAAGTCATGTACTACATTAAGTTCGTGCAGCAGCAGCATAAAGACCCTGATAAGAGAATATATCTACAGTATATTTTATTTAAATTGGAACATCCTATCTTTAAAACAGCTAACTGACTATATATTAGTTCCTTTGACAAACTATAATTACATCTACAGTAATAGGTACGAAGGCTGTTGCATTTTAGACGATGGAGATGCCAGTTGAACCAGACATTAGTTCAATTACCACAATATCAAGAAATGTCAGCGTGACTCATTATTGATTCAGAACTGCCGTACTTGTTGATACCTTCGTCATTCAGCAGACATTTGGCGTTTGAATATGGCTGTCTTATCTCTTTCCTCCTCTTATTTCTCACCATAGCTATGCTGCCGACTTCACACAAACCCACTCACACTCTGCTCATACTGAGACACACACACACACACACACACACCCCTTGCTATTCCAAGAGCACAGCAGGTGGTCTATGCCAGTTTGTCTGCACCTCTTCCAAACCCCCAACCTGCAGCGGTGGATGTGCACCCCACTGCACCAGACTATTGAGCATGGCCACATCGAGTGGGTGATTGACCAATTCTGGGAGAGTTTGTTTATTTCTTCGCAGTATACATGTATGCGCTTTTGAATACAAATGTCAACTATTAAAGTGTAACTGCATCCTAAAATGTATTTTTTGAGCTGTAAACTAAGTAATACGATTTAACTTCCTGTTTTTACCAGCATCTGCTTTTTGTGGGCTGAAATCGGATCCATGTCATATTTGTAAAAAACCACCCCAGGACCTGGTTGGTTTTCTACGGTACGCTCTGTCCGCTCATATGTCATCAAATTTAAATGTTCACATTAATGTTAATGGGGGCCCCCCTCTCAGACCCTCTCCTCTCCCCACTCCCACTTTTATTTGGCATTTTTCAAAGTTGTGTAGTGGGTGGTGAGGCTTAGAGCTGGGGTGAAGTTACACTTTAAAGTTTAAGTCTTAGTAGCAGCAATGAATGGTGAAATAATGAAACATTTAGTTAAGTAAATACTTAATGTCAAGCGATTACCTTTTTTCTATTTTAATTCAATACAAACATTGGCATATATTGTAGGTTAACAGGTAAAAATATGTGGTTTATAAATCGCAATTAATTTCGTAAAGCGTGCGATTAATCGCGATTGCATTCGAATCTCGTTGGACAGCCCTACTTTTCCTTTACAACTCAACTCCAAGGGCACAGTCTGTCTGCATGGATATGCTGCACAAATGAAGTATCATATTTACTATCCCATTCATCTGTCAGCCTGTCTCTTATGGTTCAGTGCATAGCCATCAGGTAGCTTTCTGTGTCCCTGGCTTTCCCAGTTTGATCTGTTTGGGTCACCTCCATGCCCAGGCCTACTTGTCTGGATAATTAGCTGGCCAGCCCTGGCTGCCAGAATCTGTGCCCAGTGGATTTATGATGCCAATGCCTTGCCTGGTCCCAGGTGGTTAGTGTGTATGTGTGTATACAAGCAACGAGGCCAGAGGAGACGCGACTGTCCTACTAATGAGGGGACGCTAGGTTATTAACAGCAGGCCAGACAAGTGTCACGGATATGGAGATAAGGCGTAACCCGGGTAATAAATCATCTGTGCGTGTGCGCGCGTATCCAGACACTAATATTGTGTGAGATACATAAATGGGCTTAAACTATGCTTTCTAATGCCAGGATTGTTTTCTCACAATTCTGCTGGAATGTACTTGTATACAGCGTACAAAACATTCACATTTAAATATTTATCCAAAGTGATTTTAAACGGCTATAATTGTCAATAGCTGAATAGGTCGTACAGCAGTTATCATCAGCAACAACATTCTGTATGATTTTAATGACAACAGCATGCCATCAGTAACCTGGCGCACCATATTAAAAAGGGCAGGCACTTTCAAATAAACAATTGTGATTGTATTAACCATCTATCTGCCACCGACTGTCATGGGCTAACAACCATTTGTCTCAAAGCACGCCCCTAGCTGATAAAAGTTCCTCATACAACGAGGATTGGTCCCCGGACCACTAGTTTATGGGACGTATTAACCTCCTTGAAGTTGGCACCCCATATGACAAGAATGTGAGTAGTATTTTGATTAGTTTGTGCAGGTTTTTTCCTCTGCCAGGAGTCTATTTTCTTCTGCCTCGCCTCAAATTTTTTAAGTTCTTTTTCATAGAGTACAATGGAAAAGTGTTGTACAAGCAGGTAAAACACAAAACAAAAAAATATTTGTTGTTTTTTCATTTATCCCCATTCACATGAACCATTTCTTGGATCAGACTGTTGTTAAATGTCTTATTTACATACAGCATACCTTTGTTGCTTGCCTGAATTGTTGTCATGATAATATGTGAATATGTTTGTGATTACTGTCCTACAGAGCATAATATTATGTTAATACTGCACGATCAATGCAGACAGTGCAATGGTTATCCGGACCAATATCTGCTGGCATTTCGCGGACAGTGTGAAAAGCATAGCAACAACACATTAGAGTTTAGAGTTTCGAATTATCATGAACTCACTGGTTCAAACCCCGCTAACTCCTCACCAAGTGTTGAGGTGTCCTTGAGCAAGACACCTAACCCTAACTGCCTCACTGCCTCCAGTGGTCAGGTGTCTCCTTGCATGGATGACATCGCCATCTGTGCATGAATGCAGAGCCGGCCTGACACATAAGCGAACTAAGCAGCTAATTAGGGCCCCGTGACCACCAGGGGGCCCCCTCTCAAAAATATTATTAGTTTTTATTTTATTTTATCAATGACCATAATTATAATGAATAATTCGGATGATAAATAATGGATGAATTATGTCAATAGTTTGTAATCATTCAACGCAGCAGGCGTATATTTATTCAGAGGTGGTATCTTATCACTCCCATTCATCTTTAAAAAATCAATGCCACACAAACAGACTTTGAGGCAGATTAATGTAAAAAGATTATTATAGATATTATTTTTCAGTGCTATGTTTAGTAGGCTATTACACTTTGTGCTGTTACCACTTTCAAAATTAGCTTTAATGCAAATGAACACCAGATTACTGTTGTGAGTTTGTTACCTTATTAGATGAAAAACCATAACCATAAGGTGACTGTAGGAGCAAAATCCCTCCCTTTTATACACTTAATTACATTTCTTAATTGGATTTTGGATTTGTACATGTGTGTGTGGTTTGTTACTGTTGTGTGAGAGTGTGCCCTCTACAGGCTACTATAAAGGAAGTGTCCGTGGGCCAATGGAAGGGGCCTGGCTGGAAGAGCACACCGTTTAGACCTTGTCATGCTTAAATTATCATGTTGCTTTTCAATATATATAAAACTGGAAAATAGAACAATACAAGAAATAAATGTGATCAATTACTTCAATTTCTTGTGGATGGTTGTTGTTTAAGTGTAAGTACAAGTGTAAAATATACCCAGTCGGCCCATGAGTGACTACCTTTCCCAAACAAAAGACACAGAAAAGGACAGAAGAGTAGAGCATGTCTTTATTTTTGACCTCAGCAAGGTTAAGAATAGTACAAGAAAAAATTTGATACAGGAGAATTTGAAAGCAATACAGGATGATTGATAGCCTTATCTTTTTTCACCTGATGCCTAGATTTAGCGTTTTCTTTTACATACATTTTTTTTATTTCGACCATAATTTGATAGAGAAGAGGCAAACACGTTTGCTTTAAAATTGACCAGACTGCGGGAAATTGAATGTTTGAACCTAATTTAACCATCGATTAACTGAAAGTTAAAGAAAATTCAAGAAAAGTATTTTTAAATTTGACTTAGAGTGGGAATCCTGACATTAATAACGGGTGTGATAGATTTACAGCTGTTGTGCGAATGATCAAGCATCGATAAGAGTGAATATTAATGGCGGTGCAGAGGCGGTGGGGGGCCCCCAAATGAAATTCTGCTTAGGGCCCCATTAAGGCTTGGGCTGGCTCTGCATGAATGTGTGTGCGAATCGGTGAATTTGAGGCAAATAATGTAAATTGCTTTGGATAAAATCGCTATATATATGCAGTCCATTTAGTCCATTTAACTATAGCCTAGCCATAGCAATGTTGGGGGCAGATCTTCTGAGGAAGAACCCAATGCTTTGAATAGAGAGGTGTTTCTGTTTTGATCATTCAAACATCCTCTAATCCTCTATATTCAACAATAATAATAATAATAATAATAATAATAATTATTATTATTATTATTATTATTATTATAATTATTATAATAATTATTATTATTATTATAATTATAATAATAATAATTATTATTATTTGTATTGCACTTTTCATACAGAATTGCAGCTCAAAGTGGTTTACAGAGAGGGAATACAAGCACAATCATGCTTCCCATAAACAGAAAAACAGAAATACAGAAAAAGGACGTAAATAGTAAAAATGGTTTAAACAATCATATTAAAAAAATATAAAAACATTTAAACAAATGCATAAGATTGGTTAAAAAAAGAGGCATTTCCCTTAACCGTTAACAATAAATTACGAAAGCAATATTAAATATAATTAATAGTCTATCTTCAAATCTCTTCTAGGAAAATTGTGATTCTGTGCTTCTGAGGCAAAAGTAGGATTTCCCATATAAAATTAATTCAGATTCAGCTTTGTTTAAAAGGTATAGGCCTGTATGGCTTTTAGAGCATGCTTTTGATTTTTTTAAACAAAGTTTTCCAGTTCCCATAACTGCTATGGCAGTCAGAAGATTATTTGATTCAGTGCCTCTAAATGTTTGTTTAGGGTTTGATCTTTTTTCCAGCATAACTTCTGCACCCCGCGACAAGCAGTGATTCAGTATTCAGTTGAAGACTGCATCCGGTACCAACAGGTACAAATTTCATTCAGTGTACTGTATGATTCTACCTCAATGTCAATGCATTGTACTATTATAGATGTTGTTTTACATAGTTGTGAATTTCTGCATTCACATTCTTATGGGTAGCTGGCTACCTTTATGACTCATAATGTACAGTATGTGAGATATGATGATATTTGTGTTAGAATGAGGAAACAGACTATTTATTTGTATGGAAGTTTTAACGTTTTATTAAAGCCACATGCCATTTTTTACGAGACTTCTTTACCTTAATGTGTTAGAAATATAATTTTATAGTTTGGGTTTTCAAAACATAATAGACTAGAAAGATGTGTCACTGTCCACATAGTGATCAAAGAAGCTACTTGTGAAAGTGAATGTGTTATTAGTTATTGAGGTTAACAATATACAGTTACATTGCTATCAAAAATAATATATGTTTTTTTACAGTAACAAGTCTTGTTTACAGTATCTGAATGTGTTTAAATGCATTTAAAAACTCTAAGATGGGAATAAATATCCACGGGAGTAAACAAGTGGCAAAATCACCAGAACAAGGGTGAGAATTTCCCAAGACAACTGCCTAATTGGCCATTAAAGAAAAGACAAACTACAAAGGCCTTGCTGTTGCAGAGGAGAGTGGAAGAGTTTTAGAGAACTCCCAAAATGCTCTGCTCAGACAGTGCTGACCCATCTGACCTATCTGTTTAAAACATCCACCTCAGTCGCCAGGAGTGGATGAATGCAGTGAGAGTGAAAATATACTCTCCACAATATACGTGTTTCTGTGTGATTTAAATCACATATGTATGTGACCTTTCATTCATGTGGCGAATGTGTATTTTGGTGTGGATTGGTTGCCGTGTTGGGTTTGCTTTCTGCCCGCATTGTTAGACAGGCCAGACCTGAGTTCTCACCTCACTTCTCTTCTGTCTCCAAGATAAATTCCTCCTCCAGCAGAACGGAGACCTTATTTGACCCCAGTCAGTCTTAGTCATTCATAGTCATGCAAGACAAAACATCTTTCACAGAAAGACTATATTTCATGTCGTGTTTAGCTTTCATATAGTATGACTGGTTTATCTTTCAGATCAAGGGTTAAATATAAATATAAAAAATATCAGTAAAATATCTGCATTATCTAATTGGGGAAAAAAAAAACCTTCTTGTCATAGTTTCTGGTGGAGTGTAATTCTACTTTTCATGTAAAACATCTCATTTGCTTTTGGTCTCATTGGTGTTTTACTTTTTTACAGTTTCTTTTTGCCATTTAGCATGTCACTACACACTGGTGATGTGTCTATTTGTGTGATGTTTTTTGTGAAGTTTTGTGAAAATGAAATTAAAAGCAAAAAGGCTGGCAGAGATTTTTCCAGGCATTGTAACATTTGCCATGAAATGGTTGCATTTGTAATTTCCGGTAAGTTTACAACTTGTGTGTTCGATTTGAGACACTATTTGGTCTAACTTCTGGGGCACTACGCACACATTTGTGTACTACATCAAAGTGCAAATACGAAAGTATCCGGTTTGAGACACAGTGTTAGATCATCTATGACTCTTCAGATGTAGATAGGTTTCTATGGCGGTTTGCATGTAATTAATTACTTTTTCTGGGTAGCGTTAGCCATCTCCTCTCTCTCCAATCTCTAAAGAGGAGTGCAGATGGGTGGATGCTTTGGAAGATCAAAGTGGACACCTGTGGACTCAATGGTATACACACACCTGACATTCATTTTCATGACAGCTAGGTAGCCTGCTGTCAACAACTTGTGATCTGATTGGCTATCGCAACTGTCTATCAACTGTATGTGCCCGTTCACTTACAATGCACAGACACCAGCATTATTGATTCTGAAGGCATAAGGCAGATTTCATACAGCCTGGCAACACAAGCTAGCTGAATTCTGACTTGATAAAAACTATGACCTAAAGACCACACGAACATGAAGAGAATATGTATAATGTATAATTTGTATAATATTTGTATATATTTAGGGAAAGTAAATTCAAAATTAAATTAACTTTGATCATATTATGATCATGATTTATGTTAGGCCAGCAGAGAAGGCCTTACTGGCCCTGACGGCCCACCACTGATATATATATATATATATATATATATATCAAAAGAGGCATAAGAAAAATCTGTATGTGAAGTGATAACAGACATATGCTAATGTAGCAGGTCATACTTTTGGTGTTACCATGGCTGCTGTGAAATCCTACAGTATCGGCGTCTAAAAACAGATGTACATAAAAACCCTGAAATGTTTCAATACATGTCACCAATAAGAACACATTCTGTATTGCCAAGGTCTTTATTAGATTTGCCTCCAGACATTGTTCAGACAAATGTCACTTAAAAAGGAAAATGTGGATGAATACTTTACTGTGCCAACCTTCATTTAAAAGCAGCAGGCCGGATGTCAGATGTGTTTTCCTATTAGTCACAGCTCACTGGCTAAGGGGATGTATGGCTACATCAACAGTGCATCCTGGCTCACAGCTCAAGTCATACAGGCGTACAGGCAGTGTCTAAATGACAAACCTAGTGGATGATTTCATACAATACTTTTCGGTCTCATTTTCCACACACAGACCCCTTTACCAGCATGTATCACAGGGCAGAGCTAATAGGTGTAAAAATGTAATATAGGGACGAACCAGGACTTATTTACAGCGTCACATTAATATATTGATGCTTACTTGCTTGTCAGACCAAATGTATCTCTCCTTAAACACAAGTCTTTGTTGTTTGAAGAATAAAAACAGCATGCCTGTTTTCAGGTGTGAGCAACCTTAAGCGGATTTTGGGATTCCTGCCGACAAACATCAAATATATATGTTTCTTCCCACTTTTATCAACTTTGAAAACTTTGAAGACACCTGACAAGGTTATGTTGAGAAAATTACAAGACACTGACATAAATACCACTAAATGTGTTTCCTCTTGCCCTCTCTCCATTGAAAGTAGGACGCTACCTTTTCATGTTATTCTTGACCCAGTTCTCCGATAGTTGAGTAAATGCGATGTTATAAAGACGTGCTCATACTGTATGTGTGTGTAAATGTGATTAAAATAAACAGTACAAAGGGTTATTTCTCACATATGCAGTGCCATGTTGTTTTTGATTTTTTATACTGAGATTTAGGTTATCTTACAAAATTTAAAAAGAGCAATCTTTTTTTGACCCCAAATTACTTAATGGGCCAATGCGTGTTAACATTTCACTGTTCAAAAGAAGACTTTTAACAAATGAAATTGGTGTATGTACATTTAAAGTTATAAAATGCCAGTGGTGTAATCTTGGTTCACATAGAATGCATTGGTTTCAGTCTGTTATTATCCTTCCTCTTCTGAAAAAGAAAAATCAAAATTGCATCATTGTATCATTTTTGTTTTGTTTTTATTACCTAAATAGCCAATTAATAAAATACTTACATTTCCATTGACCTCTGGCACTGGGAAAGTTAGAAAACCAAAATATTTTGTTCTCAGAGTTATTCACACTTACTACATACAGTCTGTCTACAGAGCAGCTATTACTCAAAGCTGCAATGTTAAGCAGCTTTATAAAAGTGAAAATATGTTAAAATAATAGAAAATGAGTTCAAACCTCAATATCATCTTGTCCTGACATTAGCAACTATCAGCTCAGACACTGTACAGCATGTTGCTGTGTCAGCTAATTTAGCTTGTACCGTACTATACCTAATTGCCATTAATTATGCTTTGTCATTTTCCTGGTCGAATCATGTGGGGACCAAGAGGCCTGTTTGCTGCTGTGCATTGGTGTCATGTATCTATCACCCCCCATGAATAAATAATGTATTAGGCATTAAAAGAAGAAGATAATTGACATTCCACACCGTTACCCTTAGGCTAGTCCCCTTAGGGTATACCACAATGCTACAAAAGCCCCAGGAAATGGCAGATGAGGTGGACAAGCTTTTATATATATCTATCTGCTCATGGATTTTTCACGCTGTTGACTTTTATTCACCCTGACTCTCCTTTTCCCTGCTTTGTGAAGGAAACTGAGTTCAGCCGTTTTATAGAAAAGCGTTCTCCATTCTACAGTATACCATCTGGTGACCTGGCTGTTGTTACCATGGATACAGAGATGGGATTGGCTGGTGTATCAAGGAAGGATCTGCACTGTATCACTTCAGCCAGACACTTTCACTACTTTGAATATTGCATATTACCATTTAAAAAAATGTCCATGAGTCAATAAAACAAACTAGAATGTTACATATATATTGAATTTTGAGCAGCCAATTAGTAGATGTACAATTATTCATTATTGTAGGTCTTGTAATGCCACACAACCATTAGGGAGAAAAGCTAAATAGCTATTAACTGTCACCAGGAGGTGATGGAAGGAGAAATGAAAGACCTTGTGGTGTTGTATTAGAAAGAGATGGAGACTAGATAATGTAATAATCTTTCATCCAAATCCTGTTACTGTTGAATAATTTAAGTGTCTACTTGCAGATATTAATTTCCTATCATCTTCCTTGTCTCTAATTCACCGGGAGAATTAATGAGGATTGACGTAGCTCACTTTGTGCTTTCAAACCAAATGTTGAGCTCTTCATAAGCACGTAACATTGGCAGACATAAATATTAAATATAGCCTTAATGTTTATTATATACACAACCCCTAGTTAAAAAATTACACCAGAAAATTGTCTATCAAATAGTGCCATCAATTATTAACAAACCTCTAGACCCACAAGAACATGAAACGTGTCAATTAGCAAACCATATTTAATATGGAGAGGGACACGTTTTCACCTATGCAAGGCACAGCGAAAAATATACCACCCTCTTTTGTATCTATTATCTGTGAAAGGTCAACTCTATACAGTGCGGAGAAGATGTCAAGGACAAAGCTGTGCTACTGATATGCCATCTGTTTCCAGGATTGATAGTTCTCTGCGGCAGCGACACGCCCATGCACCTCTTAGCATTCACTAGATCTTCAATGTTTGTCTTCAAGGACGTTGTGTACAGCCCTATAAACAAACACGTTGCCGCATTATAGAAAGATGGAAGGGGGGGGGGGGGGGGGGGACATAGGGGAGAAGAGAGAGCGAAGCAATGAGTAGAACAGTATAGTAACAATAATATTCCAAAGATATTGTAAGTCGTGTTACCATCACAGGCCTGAAATACAGCATCATAATCCCGACTGCAAAGGATCCGAGAGCCATCATTTTGAGCTGTGTTTTCCAAAAGTAGAGGTACGTTGGTGGGAAGAGCTCTAGTGCCGCTTCAAAGAGCTGTCATGTTCCAGGCTGGCTTTAACGGTTGAAAGAGAGTAGGGAGCCGCAGAGCAAGATACCATTACATTGACAGGAAACCTGATGGACGTTTGAAAAGATGTCGATGTCTAGACAAAGAATAGCATTGGGGAATTGCTTAAATGTTTAAATAGTCTTTTTTTGCTATCGGGAATCGCTCTTGATTGTCCTATGTATTTGTTTTGACCAGTGATGTGCTGTTTAAAATTCTGTGGGTATCCTAGATATCATTTTGCTGTCAAAAGCAGAGAAAATTGAGACTGTTTGTGGCACTTCTATCCTCCATTGGCTTAACTGGGAACATTTCATAAGCTTTCGTAAGTCATACAAATTCTTCTGAGTGAAAAGAAATCTGTGCTGGATAAGAAGTCAACAATACACCAGACACTTATGATAGAGATTTAATTGAAACGTCAATCGAGAGATATGGGGACTCGAAATCGGTCTCATTTGCCTCTGCATATCTCTACATCACTTTTCTACGCTGTCTCTCTCTCTCTCTCTCTCTCTCTTTCTCTCTCTCTCTCTCTCTCTCTTTCGCTCTGCACTGCTGTGAATTACATCTTCATCCTGCCACAGCTGACACATTTGACCCCTCACCCCAACAATAGAGACTGACCCTGAATCGCTCCCCCAATTAATAACCCAACCTTTCCTTCACGCCACCCCCTCCCGCACCCACATTGACCCTCGACGGCCTAAAGCTCAGCCGTCTCCCTGCCGACCCAGGGTCAGCCGACCGGCCGCCGTTCCGCATCACTGCTAGCATAAATCTGATGGATATAATTACCCATCACCCTCTAAGGTGCATGAAGCCCCCCTTCCCCCCAACACATCCTCCATCACCTCTTCCTCGATGTCAGCCTCCTTATAATAGAGAGGCTCGGTGGAAACCAATGGCCCCCCGGCGGTGAGAGAGAGTCGTATTTAGAGTTAATTGCCTCTGGCAGCTGCGAGCATCAGTTCCACTGTGCGGCCAGGAGAACGCTGCTTCGGAGGCAGGTTCAATCAGCTCCTTGTAAAAGCGGGAATGGCTGCAGGGAGACTATGACCTAGAACTTTAGGGATCTCAAGGTGTGGTGGTCGATACCACCAAGGTGCACTGTGCTTTGTTTGTTTTGAAATTATTATTTATGTACCTGTGTGTGTGTGTGTGTGTGTGTCAAAGATAGACGCAGGAGATGGATAAGTTTTCAGCCACTACATGTTGGGGCTCATGACTCAGAATGGAGAAGAAAACCAGTGACCTAGAACTGCGTTTCACAGAGAGGATTAAAGGTGTGGTGAAGAGGGGCCATGGGACAGGTATACACAACGAGCCGTGCGTGTCTGCTCTGAATGATGAAGCTAATGGCACAGTGACAGGGTGCATCGCCAGCCTTATGACCATATGCACAAAATAAAACCGTTTAAACCAAATGAAAGTTTTGCATTTAGCTTTCTGAGCTGTTGATACTGCTGTAGAATTACATTGATCCCAAATAATGTTTTAATGGTGAATTAGCTCTATTGTCACAATAAAGATCATTTTTAAGTTACCATGAACATAATAACTGTCAACATAAATAACAAATATTACATTGAACCAAACAATGTGGCGAGAAAATACGTCAGCGAGCCGATTCAGAAGAAGAAGGCGAAAGACAGGTTTAGGCTTATAAGCATCTACGGCTTGACACGCTGAATCACCCTGGATGCTGTGACACCTTCAAACGTCACACATACACACACACACACACACACACACACACACACGCATGCATGCGCGTCCTTGCGGTTGCCTTGAGCTGAGGTCTTTATTGCTGATGGAATGAGAGGAAATGTAAATAAAGTTGTGGGCTGGAGTAGAATCAGACTGAAAGACAAAACAGATGACAGATGAAGGAAGCCACAGGAAGGCGAAGCCACAGCGAATACATTAACAAGAACCAATCAACAGGCCCCGTTTCGCTCTGTAGGAAAACATCACTCACTTAAACAACAAAATGCATTGTATTATAGGATACAATGACCTCATCTAATGATATTTAACAGTGATTACAAATAAGGGGGAAAGGTTGCGTAATGTCTTATGGTTTATTAAAGATGAAAGATAATGTTTGTAATATTGAAAACTGTTTTATCTTTAATAAGATATGTCTTATATATATTTTATAATTCAGTATAATATTATGATATCTATTACAGATCTGTATGAATATGCACTGTAGACACAGAAGGGCTCTCAAACTACCTCTGTTTTGGGGACATGCAGTATAGGAAACCACCCTTGTATAGCGCTGTTTGAACAAAGATAGTGATCATGTTGCGTGTTTTCCAGGCTAATGTTGGCCTCAGAAACCGGCCTCTTATTTATGCACAGCACATCTGCTGAGTGTGTGTGATCTTTAACTCAGAAGGTACGCCCATCATGGAACAAGCCAATACAAGAGCATTTGGACAATAATGAGTGAAGGTAAAGTGGTGGGGGGGGGGGGGAGGAGAGATGGGTGGCTGTAGCGTACTTTGGAGAGCAGGGAGGAAATTATGTCAGGTCAGTTCTGTTCATGGGACCAGTGTTAGTGAATAATTGCTTATTTAAAGTATATGGAAAGCTCAGTAGCCACAATGTTGAGCTTGGCGAATATTAAAGCCTCAACTACCTTGTAACAACTTCGTCTGGTAATCTAATGCCAAAGTAAAACCGATGTGATAATGTTTATGTTGTAGTATATTTTATATCATCCCTGGTTGTGATTTTAATTTTGGCCACCTGCAGCTACTGAGTAAGTTGGAATGTTTTCATTGATACCCACTACAACGTGTTAGCCTTGTGGGACAATCCTTATCTAGCGAGCTTCAGGTTAACTTTGCCGCAATTACTTGCATACATACATACATACATTGCATTGATAGCTATATACGGGCGTGGTTTAGGCGTGCAGCGTGGTTTAGGTTTGTCGACAGCGTGGTTAAATCGACCAGGTGGTTCATCTAATAAACTGCCAAGCATTTTTTGTCAGTGCCTGCCCTTTTCAAACAGTTTTGATTGACGGCTCCAAAGATGAATTTGTGACTAACAATCCCTCTGTTATGTCCTCTTTGTCACTAGCGTGACCGTCGGCCGTTACACCCCCCTCCCCCACCCCCCAACTTGTCGAGTTATGCTTATTTGTTCAAATATATGTGTAGTTACTAATAATATACATGTCTGGATTGCCAAGAATCTTAGCTATCAATATAATCTAACAAGCAGTGCCCAAATTAAACTATTTCTAAAAGGCAACCCATATTGCATATTAATATACAGATATATCGATTGTACACGTTCTGTGAAGAGCGCTCTCGCGTCGTTCTACTCATGGTCTCGGATTCCAAAAAACTTCAGGTCTGGCAAAACCACCTTATAAAGATCGCAACACGAGTATTATAATAATTATTAGTTAAAGCAGACGTCGCCTTACCTGTGATGAGTTAGTTGAGACAGCGGGCTCATATCGATTCAATAATGTCTTTTACATATAATCCATGGAGAAAATGACTTTAAGAAATCCTTTCTGGTCATACATTTTAGATTCATTCCTTCAATGTGGGGGAGGGGAATCCTTTTCGCTGTTATTCTTTGAGAGGACGTTGCATCTTATAGCCATTCATACTGTCTAGGTACTGTCTAGGTACGTCACCTTTCTGCCGAGAAAGGGCTGGAACGACACTGATCATTCAGAGATATTAGAAGCTTTGGACTCAGACTGTAGATTAGTACATATACTAATACAATACTAACATATTTAAGCACACAAATGTCTAGTTACAAATGTCTAAACATGCATTTATTTGATAGTATTTTGATATGTTCACTCACAATGTCCTAATCCTTGACAAATATACGGTTGTATTGTAGTCATATGGTGTAAAAAAGCTGCAGATGCATAATTCCAATAAAGTATTCATCAATATATCATTATGTTAGGCGAAAATGAAAAAAAATGATGTGTATGCTGTATTTCAGCCCCATTTACTAAGGAGCAGTGTCATCCACATGGAATATTTAACCTGAATTGGAATCTCACAGGGGTTATCTGAATTGTAATACCAACATGAGCTTAGTAACTTGCTCAGAACATCAAAAAACCTTATGTAATATAAATAAATGTTTTTGCAAGTGAAAACACTTTCAAGAGGGCCTAGGGCTTAATAAGAGTTAGCATGTATATTTTCTGTAAAAGATTATCTTTGGTCGTTACAGAAACATCGCTTTTTTTATATTAAACACGGGGATGTGACCAATCCCTCACCTCACCTAAAAACTCATTGCGTGACTTGTGGCACCCACCCACAGCTCTCCCAGTTCTGTGAGCTCCCTGCCCTTCCATGCGCATACATGGAAAGACACAGCAGAACAGAGCAAGCCACAGACAACATACAACGAGCAACACAGGCTAGAGGTCTGGTTAATCTAAAAAATTAGACCCGATACAAAAGTAACCAAAGCATTTTTCACCCAATTTGCATGAAATAAAAACGTATAAACTGAGATCCGATCTGAACGGACCCGACGACAAACAGACCCGAACCCGAGAGGTACCGTGGATTACTCGTTCGGCTCCAAAAGATCCACTGAGTACCGAAAGAATAAACAGAACATGTTGCCATCAATAGTTAAGGGATAGTGCAGAAAAGTTGGCTGAGGAACGCACAGGTTCCCAGTTACAATGCCAACAAATTATAAAAGGAAGCAAATTAAGTTCGGTTAGATTTTAGATAATAATTTAGACTTACCAACGGAAGCCAAGGCTAGACCTAGTCAATGTTTTAATGTGTAAATGATATCACGGACCCTGCACGGACCATGGTCAAATCCGCAAGCAAGTAAGAGTATAAGCAAGTTGCCTGTATGTAGGCCTCTATGGCAATAGTAGGCATTTTGCTCCCCGGCGCCAATGAATGAACCATGCTGTTTCGTCTATAACAAAGAAATGCTAGGGTTTTTCGGTTTAAACATTTTGTAAATGCTTCTTTATATATATTAAGCAACATATAATAATGTAAATGTATTAATTCATTATCGGGTCCAATTGGTAAATTCCCTTTACTCGAGAATCCTAGCATTTATGTCAGACCCGACCCAGGTCCGAGTCAAACACTCAAAAGTTGGAGATTCGGGTTGTGTCTCGGAGGAACCGTGAAGACCTCTAACACAGACACACAGAACAAGAGGAGAAGGGAGCAAACGGCAGGAAGTACTTCACAAGCCTAACATAATACGCACTCAGGTAATCGACCAATGCGTGTTCAGCACAATCGGCTGGTATATCTGTTGATGACCCAACAACAGGACACGTGTCCTGCATGAACTTCCGCTACGCTTTATTTCTGGTGGATTGGGTTTGTCTGTTTTGTTCCCGCCATAACTAACTCTAGTGTATATACCCGTTTACGCAGCGGAACTAAAGCACAGCACAAAGACCCTCGTTGCGTGTGTTGTATCCTTCTCTTGTTTTAGAGCACAGAGCTTATAATACAACGCTTTCAACTCAAGCTCCAGCATGAATGTGTCAAATGAAGTGCGTTACACAAGCTCCTTCAGCTTGAGAGTCTTGCGTCAGTCTCGCGCAATTGTGCAAGTGTGTGCGTGCGCGCGCACATGCGTGAGCGTGTGTGTTTATCAATGTGAGTGGATGTGTGCTCTATATGTGTTTGTGTGTGCAGGCGTGTGTCCACTAAAGCGAGCATTATGATCCAACCCCTTTCTCCACGGTTGTAGAGCACATGGAAGTTGGGTTGCCACAGCGACCGTAATAGCGCCTATAAATCATGTTAATGGTGCCTCTCAAAGTATCTCCATCTTGATCACATTCACTAGCTGAAAAAAAAAAACTGACGGGAGTCTGCCTCGAGCTCAGCCCATGTTGTCAGGGAGACGGCAATATGGTGACATTGACTGACAAGTTGACACATAATAGGTCTACCTGCTGTGTCTGCCTTTGTGTTTATTAGCACCAGGTGGGCGTCAGTAAGCGGATTTAGAGTTGGAGGGTCTGTGAGTGCCAACTTGTATGTACTTCTACTGTATGTATTGTACAGTACCTTATGATGTAAGTGAGCCATTACTCTAAAAAGTGCACTTATTGCAATGTTTTACAATGCAGTAAAACATTTGACCTTGGTTTTAAACAGTACAATGTAGCTCAGTGGGATAAGCTTGTGTAGTGGGGTTAAAATGAAACTAGTCATCACGCATCCCCGTTTACACTCTATACATTTATATGCCAGCCACATATGCAGCATACACTCGAGCACTGGACCGTATATCTGAAAAATGTGTTCTGGAAACATCTGGTAATCTGTAAATATATAAACAGTCCACATAGGGAGAATTCTTTAACCCAAGAGTAGCTCTGATGATGATATGCCATGATAAAGAAGATATATTACGTGTTTTCTAGTGCTTTTCTTGTTTATTTTTTACCATTTCTGCGCTG
Source organism: Forbesichthys agassizii (assembly GCA_026546735.1). NCBI lineage: Eukaryota > Metazoa > Chordata > Actinopteri > Percopsiformes > Amblyopsidae > Forbesichthys > Forbesichthys agassizii. The sequence goes on along the minus strand of JAODLL010002358.1, from coordinate 191 downwards.
CAATGAACGACTTTGGCTGAGATATTTTTTGTGTTATTGTATTCCTGTCATAACCGAATTCCCTCTGTAAGAAACCATACTGTATATGGTTGATATTCACAATGTTGCCACAACTGTGACGGTCGGGAACGACAAGACACAAAACTATAATCCAAAATAAGAGGTTTAATTTCCGATAACAGAAAAACACA
>JAODLL010002357.1:0-12451 GCA_026546735.1 Forbesichthys agassizii | reverse complement strand
TCCAACCGGCAGGAATTGCATTATGGGTCACTTTGGGCTTAGAAGAGCGCACGGGGTAAAACTTTTTGGCAAGCCGGCCGGAATTGCAGTATGGATCACTTTGGGCTTAGGAGAGTGCGTGGGCTAAAACTTTTTGGCAGGCAAGAATGACATTATGGGTCACTTTGAGTTCAGGAGAGCGCGTGGGCTAACACTTTCCAACTGGCAGGAAATACATTATTGGTCACTCTGGGCTTAGGAGAGCGCGTGGGGTACACTTTCGGCTGGCCAGAATTGCAGTATGGATCACTTTGGGCTGAGGATAGCGCGTATGGTAAAACTTTTCACTTTTCGGCTGGCCGGAATATCAGTATAGGTCACTTTGGGATTAGGAGAGCGCGTGGGGTAAAACTTTCCACTTTCCAGCCCGCAGGAATAGCATTATGGGTTACTTTAGGTTTATGAGAGCGCATGGCATAAATCTTTTCACTCTCCAGCAGGCAGGAATGGCATTATGGGTCACTTTGGGCTCAGGAGATCGCGTGGGGTACACTTTTCGGTCAAACGGAATTGCAGTATTGGGTACTTACTTTGGGCTTAGAATACTGCGTGGGGTAAAACTTTTTAACCGGTAGGAATGGCATTATTGGTCACGTTGGGCTTAGGATAGCGCGTGGGGTAAAACTTTTTGGCAGGCCGAAATTGCATTATGGGTCACTTTGGGCTAAGGAGAGCGCGTGGGGTAAATCTTTCCAGCCGGCAGGAATTGCAGTATGGGTCACTTTAGGCTTAGGATAGTGCGTGAAGTAAAACTTCTTGGCAAGCCGGAATTGCATTATGGGTCACTATGGGCTTAGGATAGCGCCTGGGGTAAAACTTAAAAAAACAGCCTTCAAACGGGCACTTGGTCAATGTATTCGCACTTGCCATTGGGCGAGGGTTGGTAGCGGTGTCACTGCGATTTCAAGGGAAGACCTGTTACAGGTGCGCTCGCAATGGCGTTTGGGCGCCTCCAAACCGACAAAATTTCCCGAAAAGGGCAGCGTTGGCGTTGGCTTTAAAACTCTAGCGGGGGGCTCCATTAGCTTTGGCAGGTGGTCTGGTGGGGGTTCGAGGGGGTCCGATTTCGAAAATTTCGGTGGCCAGCCAGTCGGCCCAGGAAGGCCGCAGAGAGACGCCGTTTGCATTTTCCGACGTCCCCCGGCCCGGGCTGCGCAAAACAGGAACCGATTAAGCCCTCGGACATAGGGGTAAAAAGTTCGGATTCCCCCAAAATTTTGCCCAATCTAGGAGCTTTCCATTCAAGACCCCCGCCCAATTCAGGCTCCTTGCATTGCGGGCTCTCAACGAAGGATTTTTGACCTTTTATCGTCAGCTGGTCGGCCCGGGAAGGTGCCAGAGAGAAGCCGGGCACGTCGCCGTGATTGCCAGAGCCCGCTCTACAAGCGATAGGATCCAACTAAGCTGTCGGAGTTGAGGAGTGGGAGATAGACCCCTACTCTTTTGTTGCCCAATCCAGGCTCCTTTACATTGAGCCTTTTGCCAAACTCTGGTCCCTTGTATTGCGAGGCCTAAATTCTTCCAACACTCAACTTTGAATGTCAGCTATTTCACCCCCGAAGGAGATAGAGACAAAGGAGGATGGTCTCCTTATTCACCAAAGCCTGCTCTACAAGAAATAGGAACCAGATTAGACGTCGGATTTGAGGAGCGGGAGATAGACCGCTGAAATGACCGTTACCCAATCCAGGAGCCTTACATTGAAACTTTTTCCCAATTGGAATAGCGATCCATTCAATTCACGTCGGTCCCTGTTTTTCAAGCGTGCCGACGACGGGGTGGGGTCAGACAAAGCGGAGGGGTGCCGGGGGTGTCGGCAAGACCCGTGTCTGTCAGTTCCAACTTTAAAATACGCTTTGGTGCGCTGCTGGCGCGAAAAGCTCATTGTCAAAGTAGAGCATGTTTTGCAACCCGACGCAGGTCCCCGCCATTAGTTTTAAGCTAAAGGAGAGCACCTGAATTGAGCAGCCCAATTGGGCAAGGGCACCTGAATTGGGCAGCCCAATTGGGCAAGTGCACCTGAATTGGGCAGCCCACTTCAGGTGCACTCCATTAGGCCAGTGCACCTGAAATTGGCAGCCCACTTCAGGTGCACTCCATTCATTTCAAACTAATGGAGTGCACCTGAATTGGGCAGCCCACTTCAGGTGCACTCTATTCATTTTTTTCTAATGGAGTGCACCTTAATTGCACAGCCCACTTCAGGTGCACTCTATTCATTTTTTTCTAATGGAGTGCACCTGAATTTGGCATTCAACCTTTCATAGACTTCTTCAGGCTAAGAATGCCACAGGGTGCTAAAACTCTCTAAATAGCTTCTAAGTAACACCTGTATAATTACTGTCAAGTTTAGAAAAGATTAAACATTGATAAATAATTATTTCATAGTTCAGACGTTTTGCCCATTTCAGGTGTATTGACCTAATGGAAGGAACCTGAATTGGGCAGTCAACCTTTCATAGACTTTTTCAGGCTAAGAATGTCACAGGGTGCTAAAACGCTCTAAATAACTTGTAAGTAACACCTGTATAATTACTGTCAAGTTTAGAGAAGATTAAACATTGATAAATTATTATTTCGTAGTTTAGACGTTTTGCCCATTTCAGGTGCACTGACCTAATGAAAGGAACCTCAATTGGGCAGTCAACCTTTCATAGACTTTTTCAGGCTAAGAATCTCACAGGGTGCTAAAACGCTCTAAATAGCTTCTAAGTAACACCTGTATAATTACTGTCAAGTTTAGAGAAGATTAAACATTGATAAATAATTATTTCGTAGTTTAGACGTTTTGCCCATTCAGGTGCACTGAGCTAAGTGAAGGGACCTGAAATGGGCATTCAACATTTTATCGTTTTTTTTAGGCTAAGAATGTCATAGGGTGGTAAATCTCTCTAAATGGCTTCGTAGTAACATCTTTAACATTACTGTCAAGTTTAGAGAATAATAAACATTGATAAATTATTATTTTGTAATTTTGAAGTTTTGCCCATTTCAGGTGCACTCCATTAGGCCAGTGCACGTGAATTGGGCAGCCCACTTCAGGTGCACTCCATTCATTTAAAACTAATTGAGTGCACCTGAATTGGGCAAAAGTTTGAATGTTTATATCTTAGCACAGGAATAATGTTTGCAACTTTGCTTCCCTGTGAAAAGTTTCCGCGCAATTCAGGTGCATTTACATTGACACGAATTGCCCGTTTGAGAACACCAACCCTTGCAATTTGGAACCGTAGGTCGCGGGCGCCCTGTTTCTTCAGAAGTCAGTGTCCAAGGACGACATATCCGAGTTTCGTAAGAATCGGACAAGCGGAAAAAAAAGCTAGGGTTAGAGTTGAAACCTCCAAAATCAGGTGCAATAGGTTTCTGACTTGTTGTAGTACCTGACACCCTTTTGAAAATTAGGCCTTTTTTCTAGAATTTGCTTTGCCGACCACCTAGAGACCTGTGCTTCGGAGGGTGTGTACTGGGGGGCCCTTAGGCCGTCTCAGTGATTTTGGGGCCTCTGCGCTGTTCGGGGGCCTTGGGAGGCCCCTTCTAAAAAATTGGGCCTTTTTAATGGGATGCTATTGCAATTGGGATTGGGAACACCCAATTGAAATGCCTTTACATTGGGACCTCCTAAGTTGTTTAGACAGCGTTTCGGGGGTCTTCCTAAAAATGCGGTGACACCAAAACGCATCGACGCGTTTGTTTCGACGTCCCGTTTCAGAAAAGGGGCGTCTTTAACTTCTCACTAGTCCACAGACAAACTAGCCCAAAACCGGACGCTCAATTAGGCAGTTGGCACGCCGCTTCTTGGGGCGATCACAGGGACCACCCTCGACGCGTGGTTCGTGTTTCGTGACAATCGGGTCACGAAAAGTGACCAACTGCCACACAAAGTATGTCATTGCCCAATTCAAATAGCAACTGTGAAACTAATAGACTTGAAGGAACCTGAATTGGGCAACTTTCTTTTAGGCCTGATAAATGAGTTCCTTTTTAGGTAGGGTCACCAAATTAACACCAAATGTTCAGTTTCACGTCCTTATCTGACCACTGCATTGGCAGGTTGCTAGACTTTAGCAAAAAGGAGAAGTTGACATGTTTGCCCAATTGCAATTGCACTCTTATGGTCAATATAGTTTTAAGTAGGCGACCCATTTCAGGTCCACTCCATTGAATGCAAATGCACCTGAATTGGGCAAAGGTTATTTTGTTAATAACTCTGCTTCTAATTAAGTTTAATTTTTGATTTTCTTAATGTAGCATGCTGATACCACTGCTAACACATTGTGTAAGTTTGAAGCAGATCGGACAAACCTTTTTAAAAAACATTTTTTAATCTTTCTCATAAGTTCACCAGCTGTTGACAAGGCCCAAAGGGCCCCATTAATTAAGTTACGTGGTTCTGGGATTTGTATAGACTGAGAAAAGTCTATGCAAAGTTGCATGCCCAATTCAGGTGCGCTCCATTAAGTTTCACCCAATGTAAGGGACCTATATTGGGTTTATTTTCTTTAAAGTGTTTTTAAAAAGTTCCTTTTCAGGTAGGGTGTCCAAACTATCACCAAATGTTTAGGCCAACATCCATATGTGAACACTGCAAATGCACATTCCTAGAGTGTTCCTGGGGCCAGGAATGTTAAAATGAAATGGATTGCCCAAATGTGATTGCACTCCATTATGTTTGACCTAATGGAGGGAACCTAAAGTGGGCTGCCCACTTCAGGTGCACTCCATTAGGCCAGTGCACCTGAAATGGGCAACAGAACAAATGTTAATATCTCAGCTATAATAGATAATTAAAGGCTGAAAATCAGGAGTGTGCACCTTCTTGTGACTGCCTACTAGTGTGTATAGGTTAAGAGTTAATAAAACTAAGATTTCAATTTTGCATACTTTAATCTTTACAAAACTTGCACCACTTGTTAACAATGACACAGAGACCCTATAGACGTAATATTATGCTTCTGTGACATTCCTAGACTGAAAAGTGGTTAAATGCCAAATTCAGGGTCAATGCCCAATTCAGGTGCACTAAACCTAATAGAGGGCTCCCAAAATGGGCCCCAGTCATTTCAAATGGTTTGCCCAGTTGCAGTGCAGGGCTCCTGAAATGGGCCCCATAGGCCCCATGACCATAGGTGAGGGTGGGAACAAAAATTGCCCAGTAGATCGAGAGCTTTGCCTTCCGGCTCAGCTCTCTTTTCATCACAAAGGTGCGGTAAAGCGATTGCAATACCACTTCCGCTGCTCCAATTCTTCGGTTAAACTCTCACGCCATAGTCCCCTCATTCACGAACAAGACCCCGAGGTACTTAAACTCCTTTACTTTGGGTAAGACTCATTCCCCACCTGGAGTAGGCTCCAGTCCACTCCATCAGTTTCCTGCTGAGAACCATGGCCTCAGATTTTGCGGTACTAATCCTCATCCCAGCCGCTTCACATTTCACACTGTTCCACAACCAGGACGGAATCCGCATTGTTGTGCCTTAATCTAAGGTTCGATAATCGTCCGAACCCTCCTTTCCTGCACCTTAGAGTAGACTTTACCAGGGAGGCTGAGTAGCGTGATACCCCTGTGATTGGCACACACTCTCTGGTCCCTCTCTGGGGAACCACCTCTTTGACAATGCCAAAGGAGTCTGCCACTCCTTTGGCACTGTCCCCGACTTCCACGCGATGTTGAAGAGGCAAGTCCAAGACATTCCCTCCAATTCCAAAGCTTTTAGCATTTCTGGACGAATCTCATCAATCCCTTGGGGCGTTGCCACTATGGAGTTGTTTGACTACATCTGTGACCTCCCTTCGGGAAATTGATGATGATCCCCCATCAGCCTCCAGCTCTGTCTCTACCACAGAGAGCGTGTCAATCAGATTCAGAAGTTCCTCAAATTTTCCTTCCACCACTTAATTACCTCTTCAGTTGAGTTCAACAGTGTCCCATCCTTAATGTACACATCTTGGATGGTTCCCTGCTTTCCCCTCTTCAGGTGGCGGATGGTTTTCCAGAAACACTTTGGTGCCAAACGAAAGTCATTCTCCATAGCTTCTCCAATCTTCTCCCACACCCGCTTATTTGTTTCTGCTACGGCAGATGCTGCAGCCCTTCGAGCCAGCCGGTACCCTGCAACCGCTTCCGGAGATTTCCGGGACAACATATCCCGAAAGGCCTCCTCCTTCAGTCAGACGGCTTCCCTGACCACCGGTGTCCACCACGATGTTCGAGGGTTACCGCCGCTTGAGGCAGCTATGATCTTGAGACCACAGCTCTCTGCGGCAGCTTCAGCAATGCAAGCTCCGCCGGAGGTGTGAGTTGAATGGACAGGGGCCTCCTCCAGACGTTCCCAGTTCACCCACACTACCCGTTTGGGCTTACCAGGTCTGTCCAAAGTCTTCTCCCACCCCTTGACCCAACTCACCACCAGATGGATCAGTTGACAGCTCTGCCCCTCTCTTTACCCGAGTGTCCGAAACATGCGGCCTCAGGTCAGATGATACGATCACAAAATCGATCATCGATCTTCGGGCTAGGGTGCTCTGGTACCACGTACTATGTTCGAACATGGTGTTTGTTATAGACAGTCCATGACTAGCACAGAAGTCTAACAAGAAACGCCCACTCGGGTTTAGATCAGGGAGGTCGTTCCTCCCAATCACTCCTCTCCAGGTATCTCCATCATTGCCCATGTGCGAGTTAAAGTCTTCCAGTAGAACTATGGAGTTCCCTACTGGAGCCCCATACAGGACTCCATTCAGGGTCTCCAAGAAGGCCGAATACTCTGAACTGCTCTTCAGTGCATATGCACAGACAACAGTCAGTTTCCCCTCCCACAACCAGTAGGCGCAGGGAGGCGACCCTCTCGTCTACCGGGATAAACTCCAATGTAGCGGCGCTCAGCCGGGGACTTGTGAGTATCCCCATACCCGCCTGGCGCCTCACACCCTGGGCAACTCCAGAGTAGAATAGAGTCCATCCCCTATCCAGGAGAACCGTTTCAGAACCAAGACTGTGCGTAGAGGTAAGCCCCACCAGATCTAAATGGTAGCGATCCACCTCCTGCACAAGTTCTGGCTCCTTCCCCCACATAGAGGTGACATTCCACATCCCCAGAGCCAGCTTCTGCTGCACTGGTCTGGTCCGTCGAGGCCGCTGGCTTTCACTGCCGCCCATTTGACAGTGCACCCGACCCCCACGGTTCCTCCCACGAGTGGTGGGCCCATAGGATGGCGAGGGAGGTGCCACGTGCCCGACTGGGTTCTGTGGCAAACCCAGCCACCAGGCGCTCGCAGGCGAGCCCTCCCTCTGGGCCTGACTCCAGACAGGGGCCCCCGGCTTCCTCCGAGCAGGGTAACTCCTTCTCTTAGTGAGTTCTTCATGGGGGTCTTCTGAGACATTCTTAGTCTGGCCCCTCCCCTGAGACCACTTTGCCTTGGGTGCACCAGGCTCCAGAGCACCAGGAGCACCAGGCTCCAGACAACACAGCCCTCAGGTTCATAGGGGCACCCAAACCTTTCCACCATGATAAGGTGATGGTTTCCGGCGAACGAAGATGGTAATATAAAGATAAATATTCTAATCAACAACTGTTTTTTTTTATGTCTACCTTGATTATGTAAGGCAATATACAAATATTTCCACAAGGCAATCTGAAACATACAAAAGCTGTTCTGTGACAGAATGCAAAATACATAAGGTAAATAACCCAGAACTAAGTTTACACTTGTAATGTTTGTTCACCCTTTCCTCTCAGGTGCAGCCGTGGCATGGGTATACCGCGTGGCAGGGAAGGACATGGCCCCGCTGCAGGCGTTGGTGTTTGGCATGGGCCAGACCACCCTAAACGTCATCATTTGCTTCTCACGAGTCCTTGCTACTCTGTGAAGCCTCATCCCGCAGCAAGGACGCACTCCTCTTACCCACACTTCCTCCTGACCACACGGAGCAAGCAGGAAAACTGAAGGATGGAAACACTGAATGCAGGAGAGCGCCACCCTGTGCTCTTGCGGTGTCTGAGGCACTGCTACTGTGTCTGATGAATTGCTTGCTGGAAGCATCCTCAGCGAAGCTACATCCGAGACTGAAATCCATGCTGTGGGTGCTTCCAGAGTCCCCCCGTTCTCGTCAGCGAGCCAACAGCCCTCGCTGGGACATCCAAATGCCTCTGTGGCTGCCGCCACTAACTTTTGAAGGCAATCTGTTGAACTTGAAGGGCATACTACTTTTTAAAGTATATAAAGAAAAAAAAAAAAATTTATATATAACCTGTAATTTAATGTGATGACCGTGTAATGTGTTTGGGGATTGTAAAGCACTTTACACAGTCAGAACAAAAGACCAGCGATAAGGATTCCAGACAGTGTTCAATAGCAAAATATGCTAATATTCCACTTTTTTCTTTTTTTTCTCTCTATGAACTGTTGTATGTGGCATTTTCTTCTGTTTTGACCTGTTTCACCAACCTACCTTTTATGGATACATGGCTTTAAATTTGCACTTTCTAAATGTTACAGTATCTGTAGAAACTAAGAGTGGATGTAGTCTGTAGCCTATCATTGATACGTTGGTTAAAGTCACTCTTTAGTGCCAGTAATAACTCCATGGAGTTAAATATGAAAAAATGCAAGATAATCTGTATTACTACTGATTGATCAAACAGGATATTCACACTGGAATTACACTGAACAAAATCTGACACATTTCCTTGACTTCTCAATGCAATGTAGTTGCCATGTTTAGGTGAAAATACCACATCAATTATTAAAACTTAATTTAATTCAAAATTAAAACTTTTGTTTTTGCCCCATTCATCATGATTCAAATATCTAAAACTTTCTCTACAGTATATACACAAAAAGCATATTTCTCTCAAATATTGTTCACAAATCTGTCTACATCTGTGTGAGTGAGCAGTTAGTTAGTGATCCATTCACCTCACAGGTGGATGGATCTGATCTTCATCTTGATGTGCCACACCTGTGAAGTGGATGGATTATCTCGACAAAGGAGAAGTGCTCACTAACACAGATTTAGACAGATTTTTGAACAATATTTAAGAGAAATAGGCCTTTTGTGTACATAAAGAAAGTATTATATCTTTGAGTTCAGCTCATGATGAATGGTGACAAAACCAAAGTGTTACGTTAATCATTTTGTTAAGTGTATGTCAGTTGAAGAGCTTCAGCATTCAGTATGCTGTGTTTGTTAGTTTGAGAGTTAGCACTGATGTTTTCACAGAGCTTTCTGTGTCTGAGGGGGTGGTTCAAGGTCAGCTTTCTTGTACAGGCTTGGGATCCATCCCATAATGTTGGCCCACAGTCTGTTTATTGTCTGCATGGCTGCATCGATGCCTTGAATAAGTCGGCTAAATTTCTTCCATTCAATTGTCTTCCTCTTAATTTGTTTGCCAATCCATTATTTTAACCAATGTTCCTTAATTTAACATATTGCACTGAAATTAATCTGCCTTGTTTTAGAAAAGTGTGTAGTGGTGCATATTCTGGAAAGTCTATATCTAGTGTCTACCATAAAAATAGATTAAACATATTCAATCTGATAATAATCTTGTTCAGGGGTCATGGGCACACGGTAGCTTAACCAATAAGTGTGCAAGAAAGGTTTTAAATGTTTAAGCACACTCATCCTCATGCCAAATAATGTCTTTCACAGACATTAACAGCTGTGTGACCTGTTCTTTAAGGCAGTTTGATTGACATGCATCCTTAACCCTATGCAGCAAACATCCACCTGTCTGACTGGATACTGCAAATAACGCTGTTGGAATGGGCTCGATAGCATGTCGACATTGCCAGCATTCTTGTATAGCTCTCATATTTCGTTCAATTCATTCTTTTGTTTTGATAACTGCCATTATTACTAAGTGAAGTTTATAGCTGATAACCAAAATTGTTGGTAAAGGTTAATTATTTAAACTCAGATGTGGATGTTTCCATAAGGATGGCAGCCTCGTATCATTCTAATATACAATTACAATGTCCTCATTGTGGGAGAACTTTTATGTGTATGTTGCTATGCATATGCCTATAGATGGAATACAATTACAGATCCCTTGGATGTAATGTCATAAATAAACATAATGTTGATATGGCACACTGATCAAAAAGAACATTTGATAATGGCACTTCATATCAAAAAGGTTGCCCACCCCTGATCACCCCTGATCTAGTGTAAAGAAATTTGTTTGGTTTTCCAAGCGGGTAAGAGGGCCAGTGTACATCTTCAACAGGATTGTCTTTCATGAATATGTCTTGTTTGTAAGTGTTCCTTCTGCCATTAATAGCAAAGTATCTTCTCACTGTTTGATTTGTTATTATTAAATGCTTTCTACTTGTGTTAATCTGGTCTACCACCCCTGGTAAAACTGTCTCACCATACTCTACTGAACCTAAACTAAGCCAAGCTAGAGTTTGACTACAATGCCAAAGTGTTTTTTACCTCATAGCTTTATTACTCACCCTTTGCTTGTGTGATTGTTAATATTGCAATCAAATTATATTATTATTTTATTTCATTTTAATCAACATTATTTGTAGCATTTTTGAGGGTATTCCGTTGTCCTGCTCAAACGACTTGTCTTTGGCAAAGAATTGTTCTAATTTTTATGACCTCATTCTTTCCTGTGAGATTTTGTAACTGTAAAGGCAAGGGCCCTTGTATTGTAGTTTGTTATGTGAATTACATGACACATTAAGTGCCAGCTCCTCACAGAAATGAGAACAGTAGTCTGCTTGGATTAGAAAATATTCTTATTGTTTGCTCATAGGATTGTTGACCATTCACAGTATTTTGCTCAAAATTTAAAGTAGGCTAAGTGTCCTCTTACTACATACACTTTTGAATGCGTTGTCTTAATACCAGGAACTAAATGTGAGTTGCTGCAAATTACAGCTGTCACCATAGCAATGATATCTGAGTGAAAATATTTTATTTGACAGTTGCTGCTTATGTTGCTATAGTGTTAGTGTATGTGGTTGTAGCCATTGAGACTAGTCAGCTAGTCAGACTTCTAGTGTGCTTTCTTGAGTTTAAAATCATGATGCGAATGGATCTGACGTGACCCTGATGACACTGTCTTGTACACATATTGCAAAGTGTTCACAACTACATTTATGCAAACAAGATTCCACACAGTGAAAAAACCAATGAAGGCTGCAACTTGAAGACAAACATTGTCACTGATGCAATGTACTGTATAGTCATGCTGTACAAAACAGTTGACAAACTAATCAACTTCTGGATAGTGTATTTTAATACTGACACTATTTTTTCTTTTTACCCGATTGGTTCTCTGCTATCTGCTATTGATATCCTGTTTGCTTGAGTGGACAAGCGGACCCAGCCACTAATGTTTTATCTACATTTTAAATACCATCAGATTACTAATCTAATTTTTCTTATATTAGTAAATAGCCCATGCCACATATTCATGGATGTCTGAAGTCCATGTGAATGCATAGTGCCACACAGTGTGAGTGGATTATGTGAATCCAGTGAATAGACAATGTTTTATAAATAAGTGGCACTTGTAGATAATGTACAATGCATTATATACTTTCCTTAATTTTGTACTGGCAAAACAGGTGTTTAGTTTATAATATTACCTATTTATGTACAAATTGTTATCCTGCACATTATCTGCAGTCAGTTTAAATAAAAATGTTTTGTAGGATGAAATGTGTCGGTTGATCTTAACCGAACAGTAGTTTTCAATGTACTTAAAATGTAAAAAGTGTCAGTTGATAGACACTTAATGCTTGATAATAAAATGTCACTATTCACTCAAATGATCTCAAAACACGTGTGTGTGTGTGTGTGTGTGCGCGTGTGTGCGGACAGGGAAAAGGTAATCTGACACACTTGTTCATACATTATGCAATAACCTAATGTTTAATCTGGCATCAGTGGTGTAGCGATTGCCGGTGCAGACGCATTAGGGCCCGGGATGCTTGTGGGCCCGCAGGCCACCACTACTCTCAAGAACAATGCGTCTCCCGATAGATACCGCTTCACCGTGACCAACTAATATGATACATGATCGCAATGTCGATGTGACACGGACAAGTGCTTGGCCTTTCAACGTGGACTGGTATCCCTGGTCTGTACTTGCCATGAAAGCAACACAGGCTGAGAAACAGGCGTACCAGAAAAGGGTGTGTATGTTACGTAGATTATTACAGTTTGTTTGGTAAAGCCCCTATAAAGATATGTCCACCTACGTAGTTTTCAGATAAATGTATAAGCTATGGAATTGATATTGATTGCCAGTACACAAACCATAAGTACAAGATTAATGTTCAACATTTTCAGATGACCAAATCTGTAAATCTAGTTTTTAATACAGTAACTGGCAGGCTACCGTAGCATAAACACAACTCGAGTCTGCAGGACATATACTGTATACACACACAT
>JAODLL010002356.1:0-10439 GCA_026546735.1 Forbesichthys agassizii | reverse complement strand
CCCCCCCCCCCGTAATGTTCTAGCCTTCCTGTGATTCTCTATAACCTCACACACCATTTGTTATGTTTTATTGTATTATGTTAATATTGTTCTTAGCATTTTCATGAATGCTGTTGTTTTTTACCCTGTAAAGGACCATCTAAGATGTTTTGGAATGGTGCTATTCATAAATATGTATAACAATTGTTATAAAAAGTGTATTGTCATAATTTGACATGTTCAATGTTGTCATAATTTGACATTTGTTTTATTTGTATTTATTGTGTGCACATATCGGATTTTTATTGAGTAGCTTGAACATCGTGCTACTGTCACAAAGAGGATATTAGGCAGCATAATAAATTCCCACAAAATGAGAATACATCCTCCTCTTCCTTCCCACCCTAACTCTTCTCATCTACCTCTGCCTCTAGGCATGAATACAGTAAAAAATAATATATTGAAAGGGTAAAAAAAAATTCCAATAAAATTTAGGCACTTGCAGGCATGAGTATTGATGTGTGTGTGAAATGTTTTTTTTCTATTTTTTCCTCTTCTCTATTTCTCCATCCTCTGTGTAATATATGTAAGAAGATTCTACTTTCCAATTTCCAACAATGGACCTTCTTGACATTCTAGCTGTCTAGTGTCAAGCCTGTTTAAACATTACTTTATAGCTGCACCGTGAGTCATCATGTGGAATGTAAATGATGTCACTCTGTATGCACTTAAGGTGTACATACTACACCTTTATGGTGAGTAGGTGTTGATGTATATCACGACCACAGGGAGCTGTCAGGGTTATGATAGATTCAGCATCTACCTGTATAACAAATATGACGAGCACAAAACAGAGTGAGATGTGAGCCACATTCTCACAGTCTTACCCTCACCAGGGTACAAACCAGATGAGCAGGTGTGCCTCTTCAGCTCATTGGGATAGATTTATATAAAAGTTCATCGCAGCTTTTTTTCTTCAATTTGCAAATGGGGACTGAAAGTAGCCTACAGTACAGAAAACAGTTTGTGTAATGAAGCCACATGCCAGATTACGGACATAAATGGTAAATACACGTCATTTATACAGTATAGTGTAGGTCTCACACTTTACTGCCACTCAACACGCTATACAGGACTGGCTCATATTTAATACCCATTCACACACACACTCATACTCCAAAGGTGGTGTCAGCCATGCAAGACGCCATCCAACCACCGGGTGTCTTGCTCAGGGGCACTCAGCCAGGAGGCAGCGGGGTTCAAACCAGTGACTTTTTGATCATCTGTCACCCCCGCTCTACCCACCGCTGCTGTCCACTCTGGTAATGAGTCACAGGGGAGGGAGAGGTGGGAGGGAATGGAATCTCCTCTCCTAATTCACATCCTCTGTTTATGCAGCCAAAGCTACCTTCTACCGAATCGCAATCCACTCAACTGCCTCCAACTCCAGGACACCCTGTATTATCTTCCGTCCGCACCCTGTCAGCGGCACTGTAACACATTGCTGTTAAATTACAGCTAAATAATAGCATTGTACTGTATAAAACTGTAAAATGCTGTAAAGACTGATGAGACAAAAACATGAACAGCCTACCATAAAATGTTAAGGTACAATGCATTATTTTCACTGTGAGCACACGCAACATTTGACGTTCAATCATCCAACAAAAGGGTCAGTAACACAAATCTGTGTGGAAGCTAAATACGAACAGTTCCACAAAGTTATTGTAATCCTAAATTAGAAAATGTTGTTTCAGAGGAGGCTTAATGTCCAGACATTAATATCACCTAAGGTGCTATAGTATTTATCAGTTAAGCTTCAAGTAAAACAACAATCATAATAGCAGTCACAAGTATTTATTTAGACAGGAGGAAAGGTGGCTAGTGGTTTCCTAGTGGTTTCAGGTAGGCTGCTGTACAACCTGACCATGATATGAGCTTGAAGGTAGCTTTTGCAAGCTAAATGTAAATGTATAAGCTAATAACACTTTTTGTAGATTTTTTATCTACAATGAGGATAAGAACAATTGAATTTGTCTGAGGATAACTGGAGTAATTGGGACATGCAGTACTCAACATGCCTACAATACAGTAGTTTTAATGTATGAACACATTTCTATTTACACATTTTAATTAAGTGTATTTTGCAGTAGTGATGTTTTTTTTAACGTAGATTTGTCCATTTATTTTTAGTAGTGATAGTTTATTATAGTTTTCAGTTTTAGTCTGTGAATCCAAACTTCATAAAAGGCATTTCCCTTTACTGTCTCATAGGCCAACACCAGTGTTTTGAATCGAATGTTGGCCATGATGTGGAGACAGTGAAGGACTTCGAAGAGAGACATGGGGGACAGAAGTGAACTTGGGTTGGTTGAATTTAAGACATGCTGTAACATTGTGATCAGGTTACAAGGGTTTGGTTGCACAGTCCAGTTATCAGCAAATTGCATTATAGTCTAGACTGGACGTTACTACAGCTTGGACCATGAACAGCGCCAAAGAAGCGGCCTTATCATTCTGGGCTGGTATTCACCTTCATCTCAAGGCTGAAAGAGTAATTCACAAAGTGCTTTAGCGCTAAAACTATCTCCTAAATCTGAGAAAAGTTAGGTGTCCTCTTGATTACCCCTAAGTCACTAGGACCAACTCCTAAATGACTGCTGCAGGGTCAGTGCTCTCCTCCAGCTCCTTTATGCTGGTGTGTGCATTAGTGCATTACAAAATATTTGGGCTAATATCCTGCTACTTGAGGCACTTATTTGTTATTTGAATTCTGCCATCTCTGTCCTGACTGCAAATACCACCAGAGATTATCACACTCATTGGTTGTTTTGATGAGACCAGTTACAGAACCCTCTGACAGGCCATATGGACAGGCAGAGATTACATTTGTGGAATAATAGCTACAACTTTAAGTTTGTCTTTTTTTAAAGTAATCAACACTAATTGTGGTGGTTTTTGCAACAAATTGCTCACCACATTATAATGGAAACAAATGGCTACATTCTTCAAGTTTGAATAATGAAAATGTCAATATATTGTAGCTGCCAATGAAGCTGCTGCAAAGCTCATGAATTCACTGACAGACTGATCCCCTATCAGCCAATCATTGTTCATGAAACATGACATCATCCATAGCAACAGGATCAACCCCACCCTTTCGCTTAGCTTCTCTTAAAGTTCTTTAAATTCTTTAGTGAAAGCTTTGTGAATAGAATTTAGGAGATAACTTTTAGTTAGGATTGTTTTGTGATATTTAGTACTCTTGACGCTAAGATAAAATGCTTAGTGAATACCAGCCCTGATGTTGTAGAGGAAACAATTGCATGCAAGGGTTGTGCTGTGATATGCTGTGCAGGACAATTGGTTGTCCAGGACCAGTGTTGGGCAATATTACAGTAGATACTGTAATACAGTAGATACTGTAATATTAGTACTTTTCCAGTAACTAGTAGTGTAACTGATTATTTTTAACTAATTACTAATCCAAGTTATGTTACATTACTGTGTTACAAGAACGATATTTCTGGTCCTAGCAAATTTAGGGTAGGCTAATTGAACCAACCTGACCCTATTAGACCTATTTGACTCATGCTTATTTTAAGTCACATTGGATAAATGTCTGCTCAATTCTGTAATTGTAAAATTCTGATAAAAACAGCATCCACAACCAATACCATACAATGGTTTCTATGAAGGAACAGATAATCTTACAAGATTATGATTTCAAAGTTCCCCAAGTCTGCCTCCTACCACAGAAAAACAGAAAAAAGAAAACAAGATGGAACATTCTGTTTTATAATGCTAAATGGTAAGGCTGTTGGAGTGACTTGGCATCTTCCCTGACAGCCTGCAGCCCAATGATGTTCTTGATGATCTTTGTAAATCTATGTGTCTTTTTGATCCATCAAAGTAAATCTACAAGATATATGTATAAAATGAGCTGTACAATTAAGAGTAGCATGTAATTCAACTAATGTCATATATCATTCAATGACATGATATGCAAGTCATATTTCTTATAATAAACTTCCTATGTAGAACCTCGGCAGCTGTTGCTACTGTAGATATAAAAGGGAGTTGTAGAGGATTACCGGATTTGAGGTATGTATTTGTATTTGTTGAGAACTGTAATGTCAAGCTTTTATGTGCTAATATTTATTGTCTGTCATTTACAGGTCTCACAAATGATCAGAGTGTACAACTATCAGCACAGTCGGGCATCCAAGGCTGTGGAAAATAGAATTATGGCAGCTTGATTCTTGGGTTCGTGGACTCCCTACAGAGCGTGTCAAACACGGCTGTGAATATAGTCAAAGCCTGGCACTCCACATTTTCTTGATTGCGAGACACTGCATGGGGTGTGCACATGTTTGTTGTCTCCGATTTGCACTCAAACGCAAATGTGTATATGTATTTTTAAATAACTAGATTAAATAATTTGTAACAAATAAAGGACAGGTTGCAATATCCAGAAGCTGAAAATGTGTCTGTGAAACATTGTTTTCTGAACATGCAGAATCTGACTGTAAAGAAAACAAAATCACATAAGTAATGCATGACAGCCTAATAACTATAATAATTGTTAACCAAAGGATCAATTCGTCAGTCCTGTTCTTTTCACGATGGACAAATTGTCATACCTAGAGCAAAGACGCTGGCATTTGCTAATCTATAATCTTTGTTTTTCCCAGCAGCATAAAACCTCATTTCAGAAGAAAGTTGTTGAAATAGAATAGATTTCCAATGTAATCAGACTGTATGGCAAATACCAAATGCTTACTTACACACACACACAGTTAGTACATTCATACAAACACACAATATTATAATACACTGTACTGTGTATATTTAGTTATTTTTATCACAAAATCGTAAATGTATTTCTCAATTAAAATAGAGAAAGTAACAGCATGCCTCTTCAACCAGAGCCATCTAAAATGTAATATTGCATTTTGCCGTTGAAAGGGCCTTCTGTCTTTACCTTGGGAGAGGAAATAATGAAAAAGAGCGGATGCCTCTCTGTCCCACTTTATTTCTACTCTCCTCATTTTAGAGGAAATGGAGAGGAGTGGTAGAGTCCATAACCTACAAGGTCTTGTGTGTTCTCTAATGTTCCTCAGGACTGGTCCTTTATCTCTCACGCCTGTGTTATTTTTTTTGCAATGAACAGAAAACCATTGTTTTAGAATTATGCCATTTTAAAATTGACAATCAGTAAGAGCATACAGCCATTTTAATGAAGTGCCTGTCTGTGTGTATTGATATATACAGTACTTTTCCCTGACATCTGTCAACATAGCAAGTGCATAGCAAGCATAGTGTTTGGCTTGTGGAGAAATTAGGAAGGACCCACACGAGCAGCACAAAGCTCATCAAGACACGATAAAGCATAATTGGGTGGGAAGGATTACCACCGTATTTTTAGACATTCTGCAAAGGCTCAATGAAATTGAGCGCAGATAATCTCCAAAGTATACCAACTCATGACACAGTTGCCTGAATTCACTGTAGCATTCATGATTCTGGCAGTGGTAATTTAGCAGAGAAGTGAGAAAATAAGTGGAACATCCGCATGAAGCTACGATGAGTCTTGGTTGGTTAACCTGACAAGTCAAACTTTTCCATTAACACAATACTGTGTTTTGGTGGCTAAATTGCTCTTGGCACGAGTTCTAAAGAACTGAGGTCAAGACAAATTGAATCAATGTGTTGTTCGAGAGATCACCTTTTCACAAACAAAGGCAAAATGATAATCTAGTAATTTTGTAAATTATAAAATGGACTTTATGTGGTTCCTGGGCAAAGTTATTTGGGTTTATCCCTAGTGCATCTATATTTAAGCATAAGCCAGACGCCAAGCCCCTATATGTGACCCTTAGCAGGCTTTAGTAGCCTACAACAGTCAACTATTGGGCTTCTGTACAAATTCACTGCCTTCCACATCACGTCAATTTATTATTACCGTAACGGATGACTTTGTCGCTCTCAGTCAATGTTTACTTTCATACATTCGACAGCGCGCCGCACCTCATTTGACGGCTTCTTCAATTGCGCATGCGGGTCAGTTCAGAACCATGACCAATTCATACTAGAATCTGATACAGGCCACACACAATAGATACAAAAATCAGATTCAAGCACTAAATCAGAATTCAGCACTAAGTATTGCAGTCTGAACGTAGCCTATGCGCGTGGCGGCCACACAAATTCTCTGGCCAACATTTGTTTTTAACAATATGGATTCAAAATCCAAAATAACGCTCTCACAGGAAAACCGAGAGTTTAATAGTAGTACATGGACAGATGATTTTGCTTTCACAACTAACGCTGTTGGCATGCCGGTTTGTTTAATCTGCAGCGAGAAATTACCAAACAACAAAGAATAAAATGAATAATAAAAAATACGATAAGACATTTTCAAAACAAGCACATGGCATTTGCTGAGAAGAATCCGGATGGGGATGACCGAAAGAGAGCCGTTAGTACATTCTAAAGTCACTGAACGTCATTGTTGCTTTATACAGAAACTCAGATGCATGAGTTTTAAAGATGTCTGCATATATTTTTACCTCCAGCTCAATTAAAAAATATAAAGTCTGCCCTGAAAAACAGCCCCGGGGACACTTGTCACTTTATCCCAGTAGTTAATGGCAGTTTACAGCAGGTGAAGTCAGCATTCTAATGTGCTGTGAGGGGCCTGCTCATTGTCCCGTGAGGCCAATGGGCACAAGTCATTTGGATGCCTCCCACTTTCCAGTATTGATGTTTTTTTGTGGCATTGTGTTGCATAAAAAAAATCTAAACTACACATCTTTGAGTGGCCTTTTATTGTGACCAGTCCAAGGCACACCTGTGACGTAATCCGTGTTTATCATGATAGAGGGATTATTGGCAAAGTGCTCAAGACTGAAAGCACTGTATTGACATTGACTATTGAATTTCAAATGTTGATTAGCTGGGTATACTGGACAATACTGATACACACACGTCAGTATATATGGCTTGCAGTTTGTGTAGGCTGATAAATAGAATTAATTATTTATTGTCTAAAAGGAAAATAAAAATGTGATTGATAATTATTCAGCTAATAGCATTGCCAACATGGCAAAGGAAGGAAAAAGCTGTATTAAAAAAATAAAAAAAACTTTACAGAGCACTCAGTAACTTCCTCTGGACCTAGTGGATGCAACCAGTGATCTGTGTCAATGGTCAGACCACTGAATTGGCTACAACCCTTGCTTACGTTATGTTAATGTTCAACTACTAATTGCATTCATAACTCTTCAATTCATTACTATATTCACTAATGCAAAATATTATAACTATTGTTTCTGTTCTGTAAGTATTTATAAAACAGGTTGAATTGTGTTGGATCATTTGAGGTTTCAGGCATGACTGCATGGCAATGGCAAAATAGTTTTCATGGGTCAGGTCAGGAAGGGCCTGATGTTTGCTTAAGGCTAGGGCTGGGCAAAAATTAAATATCAATATATACATTGTAATATAAATTTTTTTCAATAACTAATATGATTTTTAAACGTATTTCCGGTATTTCGATAAGCTTAATGACGGGCGCAGAAGTCAGTTGTATTCAAGGCGAACTACGTGCATTGATGACTTGTAATGGACATGCAGCCAGTGCCAAACAATATGGGCTGTTTTCACATGCCAGACACTTTGATTAACTCTCTCAACTAAGGGCAAATGTAACAAAAAAGCTGTCATTATGTATTATGACAGCTTCCTCATGTCTTCTGTGAAACTGCAGTGCTAGCTTACCATAACGGTACTAGCAGGCTGTTAATAAGGCTGGGCAATATGGACAAAAATAATATCCCAATATATTTAGGTTGAATATTGATACACGATATACAGTATATTGGTATTTTCTAAAAAGTGGGCCCATTCTTTCTTTTTTTATTGAACATACAACATTGAATTATTCAGACATTACATCAGCTAGACAATACACATGCATAACAAAATACCACAAAATTCTTCATATATTTGTAAAGTATGTGAGGCTTTTTTGTTTTTTGTAATTTTCAAGGACTCAATAAACAAATTAAATTCCACCAAAAACAATATAAAATTAGGACGACTCTTAGAAATTTTTGCTTTATGAATATGAAATTTAGCAAGTAATAAAATAAGGTTCACCAAGAAAAAGTGGGCTAAATGTTAAAACCTGACAAGCCAGAGGAATTGTTGTCACAAGTCCACCTGGGGAGTCGTACATTGAAACAGTTTGTGAATGAAATAAATATTTGGCAATTGATTGGATGAACCATATGGTTGTTTTAAACAAAAACATATGCGTTCATCAACCACCCGAACACAACCAGACCCACAGACCGCCAATCTGTGTCTGTATATCAATGGCGTTATAGAGATTATGATTTCTAATTGAATGCACGTTTCAAAGGGACATGCCAATAGCAGAGCCACCAAAGTCCTTATGCCTATCTCTGGAGCCACGGCAGGCTACAGCAAAGTAAATGAGCAGTAGCCTTGCTATTATTTCATTGTTTCGTTTATCTGTTAGCAATTGGCTGCACTAGCTTAATACATAGCCTATAGGCAGTATGTGTATATGCTACTAAATAAACATTTACCTGCAGATTAGTCTATTGACACTGACAGCCAAGGCATGAGAGGATCTGCACAACTTCGTCAGAGCTGTGCCATTGTGTGTGTGTGTGTGAGCGCACGCACTTTTTCTGATGTCTCCGCCCCTTCGACACTCTGAATGTACTAAATCACATATATGCTCCGCACTCCACTCCTCACTCAAGCCAAGTGCAGGAATGGAGGGAGAGACTAACAAATCGAAAGATTAATTAATTAACGCATAATATAACTATACCGATATAAACGATATTGTCAAATTGTATCTCTCTTTTAACCCTCATGCTGTCCTAAGTCAGCAGACTAGCAGCAGAGGGAGCAAACCGCGGAATGTCATATGTGCGTGTTGTTGTTGCTGCCCTCTACTGGAAAGTGCACCAGTCATTTTGACCCATAGGACAGCGCGAGGGTTAAAAAAAAAAAAACAGTATAAATTAAATACCGGTATATCGCCCAGCTCTAGCTGCTAGTACAGGTATGGTACTAGATCTTTCCAGCGCCGGTCACAGCCGCTACTGACCCCTACTGGTGGACATAAATATAGCCTTCAATAATCATATGTAAATAATGTATTGACAGAACAGAGCATGCGAGCGGAGTGGAGCGGGAGCGAGTGGGCGGATTTTGGACAGAGCACAGAGCGGCATTTTTAAAAAGATGGAGCGTTACCCTGCATTCACACCGCCGATGTGTTCAACTCGCAAATCGCTCAGTCGCTGACGAGCTGTCGCCAAGCCCTCTATAGTGTCCAAACCGCCAGCTCGGCGGGCGTGTCTTCATGCCAGCGACAATAAACGTGAGCGTTTCAAATATGTCAACAGAGACATTACGCCAAATCAAACGCACAAATGCTGTGCATTCCCGCAAAAATAAACATTTTGGAGCGAAATGTTTGTGTATAAATACTGTACTTGGATCTTGTCAAGTATAACCTATTCCACTATGGACCGCAAAACGCTTGCGTCCGTTGGAAATGAATTGTAACGTGCCTCTTTGCGCGCTGAACACGTCGGCGGTGTGAATGCAGGGTTAGTGTTGCCCTTTGTCCCGCTCCAATTTCGCTCCGCTCACACCATGAGTCTGAAGCATTCTCAAGCTTGACCCAGATTCCATTTGTGTCTTGCACAGTCAACAGTAGACAATTTTAGTCAAAACTCAGGTCAAAAATGGAGTTTACCAAAGAAAATTAGAAGTCATACAGGTGTGTTAGAGGTCCTTATTTTAGTTAATGGTTGGCCCATGAGGCATCTTACCAGGTGACAGCTATTTGATGTGGCAAAGTCTACCATTTTTAGAGTTGTGCACAGGATTGCCAAGGAGACGCATGTCTAGGGTCATCTTCCCCAGTCCGAAGTCGGCAGAGGGTTTGGACATCTGGCACAGCATGAGGACATCAGTAAGGCTGCGGGGGCCATAGATGGCTGTCATACAGTACAAATAAACTAACCTGACATGCCAGAGGAATTGTTGTCACAGTCCATCTGGGGAGCCGTACATTGAAACAGTTTGTAAAGAGCAGCTACTTTCCAAAAAATACTTGACAGTTGATTGGATGAACCATCTGGTCGTTTTCACTGTCAGCACACCTAAACCACGCCCGTATAGCTATCAACTGATGCTGATTGGAAAGTTCAGTTGCTACTCGGACACATTCAAAATTATTCTTAAGCTTTCCAGACTGATTCTCATGGCGAAATTAAACTAAAGCTTGCCCCTTTGGAGACAGCTTCTGGTAGAGAAATTAACATTCAGTTCACAGGCAAAAGCTCTGGTGGACATTCCTGCAGTCAGCATGCCAACTGCACGCTCCCTCAAAACTTGCAACATCT
>JAODLL010002355.1:0-12453 GCA_026546735.1 Forbesichthys agassizii | reverse complement strand
TATACTGCATATACATATATATATATATATACTGCATATACATATATATATACTGCATATACATATATATATATATATATATATATATATATATATGTTATTGACCCTCAGCTGCACCACTCCTGTGGAAAACATTTCGTATCAGGTAGTCCAGCTAAATTAACTATTGCTTTTGTCTGAAATATATGGCTATGTTATTGGCTATGAATAGACCCTTTGTTTGGATCGATACTTTAGCCCGTTATTGAGAATCTTGGCTAACTTTGATATGTCATGATTTCAGGGTTGTAAAAATGACATGATCCTGGTTTCTCACCCTCCATTTCCACCAACGAAGACCTATCAAGAAAACCCATCTGTTTTTACAGTGCCAGAAAGCAAGCATTGCAGTAGCCGGGTGCTGTATTGCGTATCGTTAGAAACGCCGGTGGCTGAAGAACATGACATGCCATGAGTGAAGGTGGATAAAATCTATATTTCTGATGTATTTTATGGTATGTTATATAGCAGGCATTTTATTTGCATACTTGTTTTAGTGTCTTCTAAACAAATATAATTGTACTGGTTTTGTTTTCTGCTGCTATTGAGGTCTATGGCGATCTATGGCTGGTCAAACAGGAAAACATTCTGTTTCTGTCGAATTTAAAGAATGCTCAACTGTTATCGGAGGACAGCCGGAAAGGGGCAGGGCTTGGGATCTGTGAATCATTGAAAAAAACGTTAAACACATATTTATTACCCTCCTATACTTCTGCTCCCCTACTGTCCACCAGAGATGTCGTGATGGCGTCTGTGCGTCTGCCCGTGAATTACAGGTGATGTAAGATTTTGTGTAACAGTGATTTCCATCGTCTTTGATTCCAGGCCGGGTGGAGAGTCAAACCCAGAGGTGCCTGCTCTCGACCCTGATTAAGCTCAAAGACCTAGGCCTAGATGGCACTTGGAGGCAACAGGCGTGCCTCTATTTCTCTATTACGTGTCTGTATGTTCCTGGTGATCCTCAGCCCTCGTTGTAATTCTGCAGACATACAGTGCGTGTGTGAAGGTCAATGCTCTGTAAGAAGTAGGGCAAGTGACGAACAAGCCAATCAGAGACGAGATGAGATGAAGTTGTGATTGACTGGCTCGGGGGGGGAAGGGTTTGGGGATTTGTTGATGGGGGTGGTGGAGGAAAGGTTGGGGTGCAGACAGAATCTGCATACCTAATGAATGCTCTCCACCGGCTTGAGATGAAAGGGGCCTGTTGCTACGGTAACACACCTGTGTTGGAATGGCTGTGCAGGCTTGCTGATATGTGGTCTTCAGGGTAGAATGGCATGGTGATGGTGTGTGTGTGTGTGCACATCACAAGCTGACTTTAAGTGCAGTTGTGAAAACACGGTTCCAATCCGTTTCATTGCGACCGTGCATTTTCATGCCAAACTGAGGCCAATCCTAATTCTCTGCAAAAGAAAGAGTCACGTAAGCCCCGGACACACTAGCAAGCAACTAGCAACGACGTAGTGACAAGAGACAATTGAAAGTCAATGAGATTCAGCGACTTGAAGAGACGACAGGCGAACGGTCGGCGGCGCGAAGTGGCCAAGTTAAACTAATCTTAAATTCAGGCGACTCCATTGAGGCAACTACCAATGGTAGCTAAGGATATCGTTGACTGACAGACTGACTGAAACATTTCGAGTGAGAAATATATGAGAGGGATTCTTAGGCAACCAAAGTCTGGAATGTAAACAAGCGGCCAATTTTCAGCTACAAAGCGATGTGCGACGAGCGGATCACTTGCAGGGTGCCTCGGGCTTAAGGACTCTGATTTCCATCCTTCACATCTGACATGTTGTTTTTCATTGGTTTAACATAACAAACCTTATCTAAATCATCTGACTGCACCATTGACTTAATGTGAATTTCACAGAGCCCCATGCATAGTCAGAAGTCTAGTTAAATTGGATCAGATCGTCCACAAAAGCTGACCTGAGGGGCTGAACACAATGGCCGCCACAATCTCGAGTCTGGTAAATAATCAGTCGGATTATCTGAATTGATTTGTCATTTCCTTGACGCTGCAAGGGTTGTAGCACTTTAGCCGATATCAAAACACAGATAGCAACAATCGGGGACTTACAATACAACATATCATACTGTAGCCTACTTCTCTCATGGGTTTTTGGCTGATAAGAAAATTGTTTGTTTGTTTGGTTGTTATCCTGGGTCCATTTTTCAATTTGCTGGCATACGTTTTTGCCATATGTGCATTGTATGACATGATAACATCTTCCCTAACAGAAATGTATTATTCTGGCTGTATGGTGTTAGATAACCTTGGAGCTGGTTCCACAGGGGATACAGATACATGTCTCATATGAAAACGTTACTCTCCATGGTGTCTTGATTATCACGCTGTGCGGAACGGTGTGGACCTACTGCATAAGCAAAGAAAAAAGAAACAGCCTCACTGGACGGTTACAATGAAAGTCCACTTTTCCTTCTGCTGTGACTCCCGTGCACACAAACGATGACTGATAAAGGACAAAAGAGAGATGGAAAACGGAGGACTCTTCATTCCCGGGACAGAGTAATTCCAAGACTACGAAGAGCAGTGCTCACTCTGAGGCTATACGGAGAGAAGGCCGTGTCCTCCTCGACCCCCTTCTCCCTCTCATTTATTTCAATTTGTCATCCTTTACGTCTCCCTAAAGAGAGCGTGCTTGCCGGCGAGCGGCCCCTTATAGGCCGAGAAATTGTTCCTGCACCTTGCCGGTAATGAAACATTTAGATGCGGGCAGAGCGATGCGGCTGCATTAATACCACCGGCCGGATTCGACCTCGCTTCAAGCAACGTCTCCAGCCCCGCCACTCCAGATAACGCAGCCGATGCGGGCATTGTTGGGGGGAGGGGGGGTTGTTGGCTTGCGGATGGGAGGATGCTCCTAACGTGAGATGTGCAATAATAGATTGCCATGTGACGTCTGGGCAAGTAAAGATCTGTTGACCTGATGATAGCATTAAAATATATGGCATTGCAATGATAATAATAATAATATGAATATTAATAATATATAACTGTAATAAAAATAATAATAATAATGCATTTTATTTATATGGGCCTTTTAAAATACTCAAGGACACCTTACAAAGTACACAATAAAAGCATAGCTTAAATATACAATTGCATAATATAGACATATAAATAAAACAAAAATCTATAAATAAGTTAAAAGATGTATCGAGCTGATGTGTACAACTACAGGTTTATCTTTGATATAAAATCTAACATCACTAATGATAGTTAGTACTGTTGAATAATATAAAGAATACAATGTTGAACATATACAGTTCTCTATGTATAGTAAGTATACTGTATGATTTGATTTGTTCAAATGATGGTGCTGTCCTTGATTTGTTTATATAAATCATCTACCTTCACTGTATACCTCAATGCAAATAATGTGGACCCCCTCGCTCTCTCCTTTATGTTAAAGATACATTGATAACATACATTTTAATGTTAGCAACTCACAGTACAACAAGAAAGGATGATGTCAAGACACTTTTAGCTCGAAGTGGGGATGAACACGAAACGCTTACACAACCGCGTATTTTCTGTCATATGAGCATCCAAGTTTTATTTTGTAGCCAAGAAACCACTTAAATGCACTTTATTCATATGTAGAACCCAGCGCATCTTTGATAGTTTTCCCACATTCTTCAAACGCTGATCAGAATTAACATCTAAATAAACATTAAGAAAAACAAGCGCACATCCAGTTAAGCTAAGTGGTGTGTGTTGCTAGTTAGGGTTTCATTTTATAACATTTCTGCCTATGACAGAATTAATGCTGCTGTTGAGAGATCAAAGGGGTGCATGTTACTGTAATAGTGAGCCTGCCTCTGCCTCTGGCCGCTTGGGCCAATGGTCAATCTACTGCTGTAGTGTGTTGACAGCTACTTTGAGCTCCCAGATCAAGAGGAATGTCTCTGTATATGTGTATTCCTTTTGCTGTTCGTGTGTGTGTGTGTGTGTGTGTGCGCTTGTGTACAGTATATGTGTGGACATGAAATGCATCCTAATACTATAGTACACAGTAGCGCAGAAAGGTATCAACAAACACAGACTTCATTGCTCCAATATGTTACCATTGTCCCTGTCCTTTAAATGTATTCCTTTAAATTAAAGAAATTGGACGGATTGGGGGGATAGATGTGTGTGCGTGCCTGTGTGTGTGTGTGTAGAAATTGTAGTGTGGTTTTGTAAGAAACCCTCACACAGCAGAATAAGACAGCCGGGCATACAGGGCATTTGTTAAAATACACCAGAAATGGGTGTTTGAGACAATGGTAGACCATAATGGATGTTACAGTGGTGAGAGCAACCTGTGAGATCATCACTTGTGTCAGTGCCATAACCCAGGGCCACACCATTACTCTTGTCCTATAGCCTCGCACATACAGGGTGCATTATAGACTTCCAGAACCAATCTGAAAATGGCTAAAGTCCTCCCGAGGAAGTACATTCATTTCCACTAGGCAAGCAGCCTGACGGGGTTATAAAATAACCACCACGGCTAATGTAATTAGTCCATAGTTATAAAAAGAAAGGCAGAAATGGATTGCATAATTCCGTAGCGCAAGTAATTCATTTCCCTGTTTTAAAAGTCCTATTATCTCATTGTAATACATCCTTTCTGCTTGCAAAGATGTTTGACAAGCACTGATCTGACATCTGGTGCATGCTGTGCACAAATCCTGCATTCATGTCTTCGTATTGAGGGGGATTTTAAAGGTGTATTCCGTCATTCTGGAGAAGGCTTGTTGATAATTGAACTCGGTAAAAACAAAAATGCTGCTCCCTTCAATGCCATTATGTGTGCTCACTCAGAGGCTTTGCCCCCACACATTGGGGGGCCAGGATGGTCTAGTGGTCTGGGTGTTGGGCTCCCAGCCAGAAGGTTGTGGGTTCAACCCCTGGTGTTGACTCACCTGTAAACATCCTTGAGAAAGATGGCCCCCTAACCCCTAACTGCTCCTGGCAGTTGGTCGCACCTTGCATGGCAGCAATCACCATCAGTTAATGTGAGGCAAAATAGTGTATAGCATTTTGGATAAAAGTGCTATATAAATGCAGTCAATTTATTGTTTACAAATTGCTAAAATATTGTTGTTGTGTGCGTTCTGTATATACACTTTGTTTGTGTTCCTGTTAACAGAGCCTGTGTTGAAAAACCAGATTACATTTTCAACGCGCACAGATAACGGGCAGCTAGCGGACTGCTAGTAGATATTTGGTGGATTTGGGAAAAAAAGTGTATTAGCTTACAACTCCTGACTATACCTTTAAGTTGTGATCTGTCACACACACTCACACACACACACACACACGCACGTCAAATGCGCATGACACCCCCACACCCACATCAGCAGCATCAACTCCCTGTCTTGTTGACCCTCCTCAGGCACTCAGAGGAGCAGGTGGGGCCATGGGTTACGTCTAACTAGAGCCATGTAGAAGACAGGAGTCGTGTCTAACATAAGTTACACATTTTCAACATGTCAAATGGTTCATGTAGATGCAAAACTGCAAGTGCTTGGTGTGCAATTTAAATATAAAAATACAACTACATATCTGCAATTTTATTAATTTGTAATCAATAAATGTAGGGCTGAAACTATTTATCGACAAACATACGTATGTTTTGTAATTGAGTTTGTCAATAAATCGATAAAACATACCTGATTCAAATGAATGGGTCGTTACCAGGCTTCTGCAGAGCTAGATGATGACCCATTCACTTGAAGAGCAGGGAGACATCTACAACATGCAGGGCTGGGGGCTCCCAGGACCAGGGTTTAAGACCTCTGCCTCACAGCAATGCACAAATACCATAGAATGCAAAAATATCAAGTAGTGTATTTAGCAATTAGAGCATAAACCAATCCAATGCAGCAGTTTTGGCTATACTGTATTAAGTTTAGTTTTGATGGCAAGGACTCTGTGTTACCTACCTGAATCTCCCAACAGTCGAAATTGCATTTAAATGTACTAAATTTATTTTGTTTTACCATATAGTATATTGTATACAGTTTAGGCAATACAAATTGTGATTTAAAAAAAAAATAAACCAATTTGTTGTTCATTATATGATGACATTTATTATTTTCTATTATGTATATGTACTATTACTCTTTAGTATAGCAGAATAAATTAATAGATTCATCGGTAGATTATTTGATTACTAAAATAATTGATAGCTGCAGCCCTGAATAAATTCATCGATTTTCATTTACAATATAGGGTACGTGTAGTATTTGCGGCTTCCTAACATTTTTGAGGTTCCCCGATTCGCCATTGCTGTGAAAAAAACTGTCCATTGGAGTGAACTGACTTGACGTGACTCTCTCTCTCTACTTGGCCTGCTTCTAGCTGGAGGAGGTGCTTCTAGGTGGAGGAGGTGCTTCTACAGTAGGTTGAGGATCTTCTAGGTGGAGGAGGTGGTTCTAGGTGGAGATGGTGCTTCTTGGTAGAGGTGCTTCTAGTTGGAGGTGCTTCTCAAGCTGCTCAAGGTGTTTAAGATTCTCAGGCTAATTCACCTGCAACTGATATTTCCTTGGCTAGAGCTCAATCAATCCATGAATCGACCAATCAACCAGCCAGTCAGTCAATCACTTATATTCAACATAGTGCCATGTATTAGATGCACACCTACTGCTAAGATAGGAAATGCTCTTGGCAAGGTTTCAGTAATACAATATAGCCTATTATAGAGCAGGGTAATACAGTAATAAGGCTATATGTAATGCGTCCGTACAGGCAGGCAGTATTCTAGATTGTGGTACTATAGAACTAAGGGTGATCGTGCCTTTTCTGTTGTGGCCTAGAGACTGTGGAACGAGCTTCCTTTTTCTATCAGATCATCTTCCACCACTGAGACATTTAAATCTCTTCTAAAAACACACATGTATTCTTTAGCATTCAAGTAAGTTCTGGGAAACTATGCTAAAACGGTCTTGTTTGTTTTGTATTGTATTGTATTGTTTTAATTAATGTATTCATTGTTACTTGCATTGATGTGTACAGCACTTTGGTCAGCATTGGCTGTTTTTACATGTGCTTTATAAATAAACTGACTTGACTTGACTTGACTACAGGTTAGTCAAACATAAACGGGGTTGTGTCACCTTTTCACCCCGGAGCAAAGAAACAAACCTCATTCATCAGATTGATTTAGATGCAAAAATACATAAACATGACGCACAAGTGACACTTCTTATCATGCCGGCCCCCACCACCACCCTCTGTGCTCTGCTTTGCAAATTAAGAGGAGTGTTTGTGACAGCTTGGTGCTGGCTGAAGCAACGGCACGCAGAGCCTCAGATTGCAAACGCTCCCCGGGGGGGCGGCCCTGGTTTGATATACTTAATAAAGTTAAAAGCCGGCAGGCTGGCAGCGTAGAGGCAGCTAGCGTTCTGCTGCCTTCCCACCCTCCTTCACACCGTGACACGTGTTGCTCTGTGTGTGGAAATGTGACTGATGGAGAAAGCTGAGACACTCTTCTTTGTTATGTGTGTGTGTGTGTGTGTGTGTGCCTATCTGTAAGTCTGTGTGTGTGTCTGTGTATGTCTGCGTGTGTGCGTGTGTGTTTGTCCGTCTGACTGTATGTCTGTATACGTGTTTTTGTGTGTATGTGTGTTCGTCTGTCTGTGTGCGCGCGTGTGTGTGCGTGCATGTGCATCTGCGTGTGTGTGTGTGTGCGTCTGCGTGTGTGTGAGAAATAGTGTACTCTAAGTCAGTCTAAGGGGGGGAAATATGTGTAGGGTTTGTGTCAAATGCAGAGGTATGCAAGTCAGCGTGTCAGTAGAAGATGGCAACTGTGAAGAATGCTCCATATCTCTGAGCAGGGGTCCAAGTCTCCTTAGTGGCGCGTAAGGATTTCCCAGAGTACACACATACACGCTTCTTATGCAAATGCAGGGGACCCATTTCTGCTTGTCAATATCCCCTGTGCTCAGAACTACACTACTTGAAGAAACCTCTCTGGGGTTCACAATCTTTGTATTCACACTGAATATATGGATCCGTACTTATTTATTTATTTATATATTTATTCATTTAAATAATTATTTCTTTCAAATATTTTAGACATAGCCTAATATACAGTTTAAACACAACTGGAAATCGTTGGATTAGAGTGCAGTTATTTCATACTGTAGGAGTTATATTATGTTATGTATTACTGGTATGTTGGGTCTTTATTAGTTGATTACTATACAATATGTAGTAATTGCATAATTTCCATATATATTTCTGAGTAATTACTAGAAATTACGATGTAATCTATGGTCAGTAATTAAGAGCATTGCAAGACAATTAATTAAGGACCAAGATGTATGGCCATACAATCTCAGAGTTAGGGTTAGTTAGTTCACTTGATTATGAAATGGTTTCTCCTCCCTTATGACTAACTTTTTATAGGATGAGGCTATCGCCATGGCCCATTCCTAGAATAACTGAAACCCACCAGTAAGCATAATCCAACCTCTCTCAGGAGTATATTTATTCATCCTCCCAGAGTAATTTAAATTGAGAAATTGAATTATAAGCCTCCGTTGTCCAATAACACAGATTCAGAACAAAGTGTCTGATAGAGGCCAAATACGATAGTCTCCTCTATTCTGACATAGCCTCAGAAGTCTAATCCCTCTTGCATCCGTTGTGTTTGATACCCAATTAAACAGAATTCACACAACTGAACATCCCATTTAAAGACCATTATCTAGATTAGGCGGGAGAGGCACAATGCTATACCTCTAGTTTCCTGTCAAACCCAGGAAACCTAACACTCCCCTTAGAATTGTTTTATTGATGGAGGCAGCTAATTCCAGACCTTATCGAGAGATAAATAGATGCTTTACACCACAAGCATGCAAAGTTTGGGTTGCAATAGTCTTACAAAGAAAGTAATTAAAGAGTGTCAATATTCATTGTACGTGTACATGTTGTTTTTAAATATCTTTACAGTTTTATAAGGAAATTATTATGTCACTGACATTGTGTCCATGTTCAATTAAATTAGCGTTAGCAATCCAACTGAGCTAGCCTTTATTGCAAGCTTGTTGGCATTGCTAGCCTTTATGTAAGATATTGCTATTAGATATGATTGGTACATGTCCTTTTACCATATGATTGGCATGACTAGTCAGTGAGGTCCAACGTATTATTGATACTACGTATTTAAACAGTTTGTGGAAATAACACACTCATGGGTACACACTGTATGTAATGTAATTAATTAATTATATACAGTATACAATAACAAACAATATAATTATTATATAAACATTATAAACAAGTTTATAGACCACATGTAATTATGTACATGATTATTTGATTAGTCAGGCAAACCGGCCATGTCAGTTTGCACGTAGCCGACTATGCAAATAACGGATGGGCTATTTCCGCATAACAACTTCATTGTGGCACTTTTTCAAAGCAGCATCTCAGGCAAGATGATGACCTTTGGCGGTGCGCTGCCACTGCGGCGGAGATGCTGCCTATGAAGTGTGGATGACGTGAGCCTAGTAATGTGAAAGCTCTCCATGTAACTCCACTATATAGCTGGTGTGAGGGGAGACAGTGTGCTGAGGTAGTGAGAAGCCCCACCATCCCCGCTAATAAGGCCCTGTGGGAACTGAACACTGCTGAAAGAGCACGCGGTCTGCGAAGCAAGAGCCCAAACTACTTTTTTTTCCATGGGGTGGGGGGGTGCCTAACAAGGCAAGTGTGAACAATCTGATAATGGCCTAACATCGCACTTTTATATGTGACTGTTGCATGCCACGACAGGGCTAGGGGATTTCGGACCCCGATGATGGTTCGATGCAACAGAAAACGTAGCAATGCACGAGGTCTGTGCACGTGTGTGTGTATGTGTGTGTGTGTTGTAAAGACATTGGCCTGATGTACTCCCTCCGGCAACCAGACGTTTTAAGGGTATGTCACGCAATTACCAGTGAGCTTGACAGATCTGCCTGCTTCTCTGGTCCGCTCATTGGCATCTGCTGCCTGCCTGTCTGTCTGTCTGCCTGCCTGTCTGTCTGTCTGCCTGTTTGTTTTTCTTTGCCTTTTTGCCTGTCTGTCTGTCTGTCTGTCTGTCTGCCTGCCTGCTTGTTTGTTTTTCTGTCTGTCTGTCTGTCTGCCTGCCTGTCTGTCTGCATGTCTGCCTGTCTGTCTGCCTGCTTGTTTGTCTGTCTGCCTGCCTGTCTGTCTGTCTGCATGTCTGCCTGTCTGTCTGCCTGTCTACCTAGCCAGTGCACATCGTAGACATCAAAGTGCATTTAATCAAGAATAGAGTGACTGTTGTAAAGGCAAGAGTAGTAAGGGGATTGTATTAAAACTATGTGCAAACCTCGAAATAAGTAAATAAGATTAATTGGAAGGACATGCCGTCCGGGCAAGGAGCCAGCTGTCACCCATATCATGACTCAATCCAGGATCCAGTCCAGAAACATCACACAAGGCGTCAGAAGAATGTCACTGTCTAATCAACCACACCACAGGCTCCCCCCTCCGCCCCCACCAGTTCACTTAGTGAGCTATTACACAGCAATAATCACAGTCATCAATACTCAGCTGTCTGAGACAGGAGCCATGCATCTTCATACATACCTGTGATCCTTAACAGCCGATTACATGGACAAACAAAACGTAGCTTCTACAAACCATCTGGTACTTGCATCAAAAATCCTCCACAACCTGACTGGTAGAAGATTAGCGGCACATCTTTTTGTCAACGTCTATAGTTTTTCCTTCAGTTGTGAAAGTAACCCAACTCATGGGTTAAGATTGAACTTGTTGTCTGAGGGTGAAGGAGATATTCTGCTGGATGTCCTCTGGATAAGGTGGCTGTAACAACAGCCACGTGCTGCCAAAGACAGACTGTGTTATCGTTTGTGTGTTTTTGTATGCGTGCGTGCGTGCGTATGCACAATCGCTTGAGTATGAGTCATACATAACACACAATGTCGCACAATAGAGTCATAGAATAACACAATGATCAACATGGTTTTAAGATTCAGTAACATCATTATTTACATTGTACTTAATTTAGAGCATGTCAATGTAACAATAATAACATGTCAATATTAAGACAAATTCATTATTTTATTTTGTTTTATCTATGTTTAAAGATAAAGAAAATGGTTTGTTTTCATGTTTTAATTCAGAAATATCCTGTGACTAGATTATGTGAGTATTCACAGACCACTGCAGCTCTACCTTATGCAAAGCAGGCTACTAAACCCCCAGACCATCCCTATTACATATTTCATAGACATGCCTTCACGTTGGGCATTTGGTGGGTTCTGCTAGAAATACACGGCAAAATAGTGTAGTTGGGATGTTTAAGGCTTGGTTATGTCTGAACGTACGGTGGATCTGGGTCACTCCGTGGTCATACGTTTGTCACAGGAAGCTCAGAATCACCAGGGATACGATATACAGGGTCTAATAATTGAACCTTGTGGGAGATATTTCTCAGCCAATTAGCTACTGAAAGGTTGTTGTTGAACTTTGACCCAGCCTGCTCTGCCTGTATTCCAGTGAGACGTCTCATTCTGTTCATTAAGGCCACTGGTGCTAGAACTCAGCTATCCACACTGAGGACTAGCACAGGGTGAGGCAGGCATCTGAGGCCAGAGGTTGTGGTTGGGCCAGAATAGGCTCAGTTACAGAGTCACACACCAGTGTTTTGACTAGGAAGACTACAGGAGGATGCTCCTCTTGAGGTTCTGCAGATACATCTAATAGTGCTTTCTCTTTGAGAGATGGAAATCAACATGTCCCTCTGATCCTACAGGGGGTATCTAAAATACATGGTTTCCCCCAAATAAGCAACCAGTAGAGATGTGAATGATTCATAAAAAATGTACTTTTTAAATAATCTTTTAAGTGAATCAAATAATTTATTCAACTATGTGCACTTATTCTATATTTAAAATATCTCTTGCTTGTAATTTTTGAATATAGTCGACTAGAGTAGACGTTCGGAGGTGTGCTGGGGCCTGTGAGCATATTTAGGGCCATGTCATTGATTTGAAGAAGTGACTAATTCAGTTTATTAACTGATTAAATGTCTGAATGTCAAGGAAAAATGTAGGCTATGTATGTATTGTTCAATGAACGAGAACAGAGCATCTCGAACATGTGACCATGGGAAATCGTAAATGTCACTGAATGGCTTGGTGGTGAAAAGGTCCTTTGAATAAGAGCTTTCATTGAACAGGGGGAATTTAATTGAATATTTAAAAAAGACTAAAATCTCTGACAACAAGGTAGTTATATCTAGTCTTTATGTTTTAGAGATAAACTACATTAATAAATAATAACATCAATCAATCAATCAATCTTTATTTATATAGCACTTTTCATACAAATTCATGTAACACAAAGTGCTTCACACT
>JAODLL010002354.1:0-12454 GCA_026546735.1 Forbesichthys agassizii | reverse complement strand
TACATACGTCATATTAAGTAAATAGAACAATAAGAAAAAAGGATAATAAATAAAAGAACATAATTTATAATCTGACACTAACTCCTAGCCTATGTTAGCTTCAGCTGCGTGGGTGTTAGCGGGCAGAGAGGTAGATAGGTGGAAGGGAGGGGAGGTTACACCGTCATTGGCACAATACTCATCACTTCCTCTTTCGTTGACATGGCGTCGAGGCAGTGACGCGGTGTCTGGTCGATGACGTAGTGTTGAGGGCGTTCTTTGGTTCCTTGGTGAGCAGTGGGCGTCTCTTCCTTGGCGCCGTGGCGATGACATGGTCATCGGTTGGTTGTTTGCTTGGCAAGGCGTAGTTGGCTTTTCTTTCACGCCTGTGTCTTTTGCAGAGAGAGCCGTCGGGGTTAGAGTCAGACGACCCTTGGCCTCCTCCAGGTCTTTGGGCCTTAGGTCTTCCACCTGGTAGTGAAGCTGGGATGTTGCAGTCTCCTTGCAACATGAGTTCTCCGTTGGTAGCTTTGAAATGTTGTCGTTTCAGCTTGTCTTTGGCGCTGTCTCCGATCAGCTGGAGCATTATCCGTGGATCACAGCCGACTCAGCTTTTGTGTATCATAAAGTCTTTGGGCCTGACGTCAGCTGGTTAGCGTCTAACGAGAGTCTAAACGAAACTTAAAGAATAACTATGAAAGCTATTACTGATATAATAAAAATAAGTCTTAAGGTAACATTTACCAAGTTCAATTTGTCGTGTCCTTACTGGCCACGAGGCAACAGCTTAGGGTAACACCCCAAAGTCATTAAATGGTTCCAAATGTAACCCTGACAGAGTTCACTTTTTCTTGTTCTCTTTTCTTTCTCCTTTCTGCTGTCCCTAGAGGGAGGGGAGTGCCCTCACCCTTTATACTGCAACCCTGTGAAGTCCTGCCATAGGAGGGGCTAAGAAGTGGGCTAAGAGTGTGTTTTCTGGCCTGGCTCTGGGATAACTTGATATTATAACTTTATAATATAATATTACTATAAACCCATAGCATACAATTGGTTATTATATAAATACACATTATTTGTGAAAACAACTCTCCCTTTCCTGTGAAGCAAGGGTTTGCTCCAACGTTAGTTTAGGTGGAGGTAACATGTAAGTTAGGATGGAATTGTTTAATGTGCGGGACAGAAGGATTCACTACATTAGTATGACACATATATATATATATATATACACATACATGTGGTATATTTGCTGTGCTGATGCGTGTGGGGTAAACTTTTCCACTTTCCGGCCGGCAGGAATTGCATTATGGGTCACTTTGGGCTTAAGAGAGCGTGTGGGCTAAAATTTTCCAACCGGCAGGAATGGCATTATGAGTAACTTTGGGCTTAGGAGAGGGCGTGGGCTAAAACTTTTTTACAGGCAAGAATGGTTTTATGGGTCACTTTTTGGCAGGCAGGAATTGCAGTATAGGTCACTTTTAGCTCAGGAGAGCGCGTGGGGTACACTTTCCAGCCGGCCGGAATTGCAGTATCGGTCACTTTGGGCTTAGGAGAGCGCGTATAGTAGAACTTTTTGGCAGGCAGGATTTGCAGTATGGGTCACTTTGGGCTGAGGAGAGCACGTGGGGTAAAACTTTCCACTTTCCGGCCGGCAGGAATAGAATTATGGGTCACTTTGGGTTTAGGAGAGCGCGTAAGGTACACTTGCCGGCCAGCAGAAATTGCAGTATGGGTCACTTTGGGCTTAGGATAGCGCGTGAGGTAAAACTTTCTAACTGGTAGGAATTGCATTATGGGTCAGTTTGGGCTTAGGATAGCGCGTGGGGTAAAGCTTTCCAACCGTTAGGAATAGCATTATGGGTCACATTGGGCTTAGGAGAGCGCGTGGGGTAAAACTTTTTGGCAGGCAAGAATGACATTATGGGTCACTTCGAGTTCAGAAGAGCGTGTGGGCTATAACTTTTTAGCAGGCAGGAATATCATTATGGGTCACTTTGGGCTCAGGAGAGTGCATGGGCTAAACATTTTTGACAGGCCGGAATTGCATTATGGGTCACTTTAAGCTTAGGATAGTGCGTGGGGTAAAACTTCTTGGCAGGCCATAATTGCATTTTGGGTCACTTTAGGCTTAGGACAGCGCGTGGGGTACACTTTCCAGCCGGCCGGAATTGCAGTATGGGTCACTTTGGGCTCAGGAGAGCGCGTATGGTAAAACTTTTTACTTTCCGGCTGGCCAGAATATCAGTATGGGTCACTTTGGGCTTAGAAGAGCGCGTGGGCTAAAACTTTTTGGCAGGCAGGATTTGCAGTATGGGTCACTTTGGGCTTTGGAGAGCGCGTGGGGTAAAACTTTTTGGCAGGTAGGAATTGTATTATAGGTCACTTTGGGCTTAGGATAGCGCGTGGCGTAAACCTTTCCACTCTCCAGCAGGCAGGAATGACATTATGGGTCACTTTGGGCTTAGGAGAATGTTGGGCTAAAACTTTCCAACCGGCAGTAATTGCAGTATGGGTCACTTTGGGCTTAGGAAAGCGCGTGGCGTAAATCTTTCCACTCTCCAGCAGGCAGGAATGACATTATGGGTCACTTTGGGCTTAGGAGAGTGCTGGGCAAAAACGTTCCAACTGGCAGTAATTACAGTATGGGTCACTTTGGGCTTAGGAAAGCGCGTGGCGTAAATCTTTCCACTCTCCAGCAGGCAGGAATTGTATTATGGGTCACTTTATGCTCAGGAGAGCGCGTGGGGTACATTTTCCGACCGGCCGGAATTGCAGTATGGGTCACTTTGGGCTTAGGAGAGTGCTGGGCAAAAACGTTCCAACCGGCAGTAATTGCAGTATGGGTCAATTTGGGCTTAGGAAAGCCCGTGGCGTAAATCTTTCCACTCTCCAGCAGGCATGAATTGTATTATGGGTCACTTTGGGCTCAGGAGAGCGCGTGGGGTACATTTTCCGACCGGCCGGAATTGCAGTATGGGTCACTTTGGGCTAAAGATAGCGCGTGGCGTAAAACTTTCCACTTTCCGGCCAGCAGGAATAGCATTATGGGTCACTTTGGGTTTAGGAGAGCGCGTGGGGTAAAGCTTTCCAATCTCCAGCAGGCAGGAATGGCATTTCGGGTCAGTTTGGGCTTAGGATAGCGCGTAGGGTAAAACTTTTTGGCAGGCAAAAATTGTATTATGGGTCACTTTGGCTCAGATGAGCGCGTGGCGTAAATCTTTCCACTCTCCAGCAGGCAGGAATGGCAATATTAGTCACTTTGGGCTTAGGAGAGCGTGTGGGCTAAAACTTTTTAACCGGCAGTAATTGCAGTATGAGTCACTTTGGGCTTAGGATAGCGCGTGGCGTAAATCTTTCCACTCTCCAGCAGGCAGGAATGGCATTATGGGTCATTTTGGGCTCAGGAGAGCGTGTGGGCTAAAACTTTCCAACCGGCAGTAATTGTATTATGGGATACTTTGGGCTAAGGATAGCGCGTGAGGTAAAGCTGTCCAACCGTTTGGAATAGCATTATGGGTCACTTTGGGCTTAGGAGAGCGCATGGGGCAAAACTTTTTGGCAGGCAGGAATGGCATTATGGGTCACTTTGGGCTTAGGAGAGTGCGTGGGCTTAAACTTTTTGGAAGGCCGGAATTGCAGTATGGGTCACTTTGGGCTTAGGATAGTACGTGGGATAAAACTTTCCAACCGGTAGGAATGGCATTATGGGTCACTTTGGGCTCAGTAGAGCGCGTGGGGTAAAACTTTCCACTTTCCGGCCTGTAGGAATAGCATTATGGGTCACTTAGACCTTAGGACAACGCAAGAGTTAATGTGGCTCGGGAAAGGAACATTTGGGGTCTCCTACTGGAGCTGCTGCCCCCATGACCTGACTCCAGATAAGTGGATGAAGGTGGATGGATGGATGGAT
This sequence comes from Forbesichthys agassizii, assembly GCA_026546735.1. Lineage (NCBI taxonomy): Eukaryota > Metazoa > Chordata > Actinopteri > Percopsiformes > Amblyopsidae > Forbesichthys > Forbesichthys agassizii. The sequence continues at coordinate 8,568 of JAODLL010002354.1, read as the reverse complement.
ATAAATAGTAAAAATCTGAATAAAAATGCTGCATCGGTATCTTTTTTTTTTACAGCTGTATATTTACCTTTTGTAGCAATGGCAAAGGTTAATACTGACATTTAAGCAGAAGCCTGTTTAATATTTATTGGTTACTGGTGCTACCAGTACAGTCAGGTTGTGCAAATGCATTTATTGTACATTTATGATATGTTATTTAAATATCTAAGATAATATATTACATTTATCAAATAAAATAAAATAAATGTGGGCTACAAATGTAGGCTACACACAAAAAATGTCATGTTTATTATATAAATATTCTTTTTAAATATTTTTAGGTTCCACTATCAAGTATTGGCATCCCAGACGGGGTTGGTTGACAATGAAAGTTAATCTAATGATGGATCAGATTTGTATGTTGTAAAATGTTTATCAAAGAACAGTGATGTGGCTTTAGGGACACCCAAGAGTAAGGGAAGAGATGTTTAATTATACTACAGATGATACACACCATCACACAAACAAAAACAGAATTAACAATCCTTAGAGAATTTTATCATTTGAGCTAAATGGAAAATAACATGATTACATGCATCTGAATCTTATACTTAAGGGCAAGAAAGAATTCAGGACTATAGGAATATAGGAATAAGGCCACACTTTAATTGACAAGGTAAGCTCTCTAATTTGCAGTTTTGTAAAAATTATGTATAACAATAATATACTGTATATTAAAATACGTTTTTATAATTATTTAGATACACTCTTCTACCATGGCAGACCATAACGCCGTATTCATTTTAACCCAGTACAGTATAATGAGAACTGTGACTGGTGATAATTGTAGCTAACAAAAGTCTCTCTTATCCAGAATAATGCTTTGTATGTTGGGACAGTTTACTGTAAGACTATTCTGTATATCAACTGTGACAGATGGGCTCCTCACTGTGTTTCCTGGACTGCCTATTTTATTTGCATTGTTGTAAATCTCTTCTGGCTGAACTGCCAGAAAGAAAGATACATTCTTATTCTTTATTCCAGTAGATGTTGTCTGACTGTAAACACATTTTTTTATTGTCTTTCATAATAGGGTTTTTGGGGGGAATTAATGAATTACAAGACAATGATGTATACCAATATAACCACTGTGACAGATATGATCATCACTGGGTTCCCTGGACTCCTGCCACAATACTATGGACTAGTGTCAGCCCTGTTTTTGCTCACTTTCCTATGTACAATTTTTACTAATGTCTTCATTATAGCCTTTGTAGCCTGTGAAAGATCTCTTCATAAACCATCTTACCTGATTTTTTGTCATCTTGCATTGACAGATTTAATATTTGGTTTTATAACACTGCCAAAGATTATAGCTAGATATTGGTGGAATGACATTATGTTATCATTTGGTGCATGTTTGGCTCAGATGTATTTTGTCCATTCCTTAGGAGCAATTCATTCTCTAATTCTGTTGATGATGGCGATTGATCGATTTATTGCCATTTGTATTCCTTTTCGTTATCCAGTTTTGATTACAAATAACATTGTTACAATTGTTAACACATTATTAAGTGTTTTCATCTTCATTAATATGATGATAGTTCTTTACCATACTGTCAGTTTACCTTACTGTGATTCTAACATCATTGCTCATTGTTTTTGTGATCGCATCACTATAGTCAGCCTGGCATGTAAGAAAGATGCGTATGTTGATGAATATGCGTTTGCATTTTCAATGTTCACTCTTTTGGGGCCTTTAGGATTTATAATCTTTTCATATTTTGCAATTATCATTGCAGTTCTCAAAATCACTAGTTCAGAAGGGCGCTATAGAATTCTGTCCACCTGTTCACCACAACTTTTTATAACAAGCATTTATTACCTACCTAGATGTTTTGTTTATTTTGCTTATATGTTCGGATTTGCATTTCCAAATGCAAACATACGACTTGTTTTCATAATGTTATACAGCCTTTTACCTGGTGCAATAAATCCAATTGTTTATGCTTTGAAAACTAAGGATTTCAAACACATTCTAATTAATAAATGTAAAAACAGAAAAATTGGAATTGAGATAAAGGTTCACTACAAAATGTAACAACAGCTGTTACATAGATTAATTGGTACCCACTCTGTAACATGGATCATGCAGAGATCTAAAATGTCACTAAATGATGTTCTGTATTTGTTCAAGTGACTGATCTCTGATCCGATCTAGACATTCACATATCAAAAAAATGAAAGTAGATATAAAGTCATGGTTTTTGAAATATTGTAATACCTTTATTTCTTATTCCTTTGTTTATTTGTACATGTTTTTACCATTTTATTTATGTATTTCAAATGTCATTATGGAGCACATACATGCAATTTCTTAATTGTAAAGCTGCATCTCCTGTAGGAAGATACGATATACTTACTGTAAATAAAGTGTATTAGTAACATCCCTGCAATATTGATGTGACAATTTCAACATCTGTGGTAGTGTCAATTAAAAAACAATGAAGGTGGTCCCATCCTGATTATTACTAAGACAATATCTGTCTAACAGTGAAGGGGTAAAAGGCCTTTTAACAGGTGACATGATAAAGGCAAAGGACAAGTAGTACGGTATTAAAATATCTGTATTATAATGACATCCTGTTATCAAAATCTAGAACAGTGTTATATTTTATAGGTACTTTATATGATATTTTAAACAATAATATAGCATCAAACAACTGTTTGTGCTTTTCAGACACATGAAGCAGAACGGTATGCAGTAATGACAGATTGGGGCTTCAAATAATGCATTAATATAATAAAAGGATTACATGAAAATCAAGATAAATACTGCCTCAAAAAGTACTTTAACAACCCTTAAAATAATCAAATTATTTCCTCTACGTCACTCGCAATATCGCAGTCACGACTGATATCATTTGATAGGCCTGCAATATCCTCAAATACTTCAGCAAAAGTGCTAAAATGCACAGTTATATTAATCATATTTGCCCATTTTTCCATGTTGCTAGAGTAAGGGCTCTCTGCTTGGCACTGAGCTGAACAGCTGGCATTTGTGTGAACATATGGGACAGGTAAGACATTTAGCTCTTTGAAGCAGCATGCAGAAAGTGAAGTTCTCTCATGTCTCATTACCTTATTTGTATAGTCAGGAAGCGGCCCATAGTCACACTGAGAGTTGTTATAAGGTGTGATGTCTATCTTTGAGGTCTGTGCTTTATGTAACTGGCACTCACTGCAAATTGTTTCTTTTATTAAAATAGAATTTAACTGTCTAACCTCTTCAATAGAGAGGGACTGTACAGGTAACAAGACCTCTGGCTTTATGGACCTCTTGTGACCAGGCTGTAAATGTATTTGGCATTTATTACTATGACTTCTCTCAGGATCAAACTTATCTGACAACCACTTGTCAGGGGAAGCAAAGGTTGTTGGTTTGAATGACATGTTTGCTCCACATTGGCTTCTATCTTGGATTATTGGTTCTGCTAATAGTATCTCAAGATCTGCCACTCCCCTGTCTCTAACATAGTTATGGGTGTACACATGTTTCTGCCAAGTGAGTTGTAGAGAAGCCCTGTCTAAATAAACGTCAGCGCTTGGAATCTGTTTTTCAGCCAAGATGACGTCAGGTGGTTGGCACACCTGTGCAGAGCTATCATCACTGAAAGAGAACAATACATTGTCTGTGCCTTGTCCTGTTCTTTGTGGTGAGGAATTCATCCTGTGACCATGATCCTTTATGCTTTTGTGCCTACGTGCAATTAACAAGCCTACTATCATTAGAATAATAAAAATAGGAAAAAGCACGAAGGAAATCAGCCACAAAGGTGAGTTTTCCTGATCTGAAGGTTCAAGGCATCGACTGTAGTTTTCTGAGGATGCACAGATGTCACAAGTCTGCCCGGTGACATTGTGAAAACAGATGCATGACACATTCTGCAGCCCAGCTTTACATTTGTGCCTATTGTCACAGTGCGCTGTGTTACATGGAATCGCGGTAGGGCCACCCTCAGAACACCGCGAGGGGACGCAGAGACCTGCCGCCTCACAGCTGGATGTCAGTAGGGTTGGGCCAGGCCAGATCTCAACCATGTCACTGTGTCCGCTGATGGGCAGTGTGTAGCCCATCACCTTGACATATTCCACACACCCAGACAGTCCTGTCATTTACAAAGAAAAGAGCTTTTAAAGACTCTTTCAAACAAATGTCTAAAATGAATACCACAGTTGAATTCAGCCTGGGTCTGAACGGTAAAGGTCAAGTCAGAAATGCTGGCGAAAGAAGAAAACTTAAACACCTCTCCCTTCAATGCCACTGGGTCTTTCTTTAGAAGCTCCTACCCCCAAACAGAATATTCATTGTCAAGGCAACCAAAGTGTTATGTGGTGCGGTCTGCACCACTTTGTTTGTGTTCCAATTTACAGAGCCAGGGGCCTCACGTATCAACTGTGCGTACATTTCTAACTAAAGTTTGGCATGCGTGGAAAATGTACCATTTGCACACGCACAAAATTATTGTGATTTATCAACCTGGCGTATGCAAGAGATACGCATCCTTTCATTGATAAAACACAGCCATACTATACTTCTGTGTACGTGAATGAGCTTACAGTACAGCCTACAACTACCTATAAAAAGTAACTATGAATCAGACTGATTATGCAGATTTAATGGAGGTTTCACAAGTCAACATGCACACTGACCAGAAGAGGGCAAATAAGAAAACAAAAGAAATTAAACTTCTCACAACGTGAAATTAAAATAATTTCTGAGGTATACAGTACCTCAGAAATTATTCTTTATTTTAGGCTACATATTTATTAAAATAAATAAGTTTAAATATATAGCCTTAGGCTAGGTAGGCTACTACAATATGATGAGATGGATAATAGGATAAGCCTACTCTGAAAATCAACATGTAAAAAGCATAAAAAAATAGACCTGCATGAGCATTGCAGTACATATACACTACAGTATAGGCATATAGGCCTAATTGATTTCAGTGATATGTTCAAACTGCCGTAAATGACAGAATATTGTCAATGGGTTATACTTTGCACCATGCCAATAGGTTCATTGGGTTCAAATATATGGATTATTGAGGCAAAATTTTACACTTTTTTTATCATAATTTTTGGATCAGCTACAGGCTGATATATATATAATGTATCAGTATAAAGCTGCAGAGTAATGTCCTGCCGAACTTGAATAGAGGCCTATATGCTAGTGGTTCGAGTAATTGCAGTTTGGTCCACGTACGCATTTTAGTTGACTGAAGGACTGCATATTGCAATGCGGATGCAGTCGTTTGACAATTTCATTAAAGTCAATGATTAAAACAAGTGAAACCACCGCATATCTGCAAATTGCCTCTTGACCGGTGTTGGGAACCGAATATTTCCGAATAAGTCAGACGAAAGGCCGTTCAACAGCAGAAGCGTTAGTGAGGATAGACTGAGATATGCCCGACCAGTTAGCGCTGGAGAATGTTCCAGTGGCCAAAAAGCCTAACTGGCAGGACTTAGGCACTTAGCACCATATGTATGTCCTCCAATAATGCCAGGGCTGTCATTGTTCTTTGAAAAGCTGAGCTTTTGTGGTCTATTAATTTAATTACAATCATAATAGCTGTGGATTTTATCTACATTATTGGATCGTCATAAATTACTTATTCATTTGCTTTGAGAATCGGTTTTCATTTTGGCATTTTTTGCATTTGTATCCTACACCAAAATCACGCAGGGCAGGGCAATTGCGTGTGTGTCTGTGTGTGTGTGTATGATAGAGCGTACTTTTGCATCTATTTATATGAATCTGCCCTTGTCTGTTGAACATCTATCATTTTCCCCCAGAAATGTTGCTGCATTTCACCATTTCAAACACTAATTCTGGCGTACGCATGGTTTACGCACATTCTTGTGCGTATGCACGGTTGATACATGAGGCCCCAGGGCTGTGTAGAACATCAGATTATTTTTTCAGCACACATAATTGACAGCTAGTAGACCTTGAGGGGGTATTTGCTGAATTTGATAAAAACATGTATTAGCTTGCAATAACTGACTCCACCTTTAAATCCAGCCATGGTGTCTGACCACAGCTGAACATTATTAATTGCTATCCTACTGGCACTGTTAATGTGCTACTATCATGCCTTATGTAAATATGTTGTTTAAGATAGGTGACACATTGCACTGATCAGGGTGTAAATCCTTAATATTGAATAAAAGCTAATAAGAAACAAAGAAGGAAATAGAAATACATAAAATACTCCGAAAATCACAGTTGTCAACAATGACGCCAACCTGACTGCTGGAGTCCCATGGAGCAACATGACGAGAGTGTCCCAAGTACAATCTTGTCCATAGTAACTAGAGAGTGATCCAGAGTTACATTTGTGATGTTCATGACTGGCTGTCCATCCAACACAAGAACAGTATTCTGTCCATTTTCCAACAGAGAGAGGACATGCCAGAGACCATCTGCTACTGTGACATCTACAACAAACTCCATATGTCCAGATGAGGTGTCTTCAGACATGTACAGGAGTTTCCTATTCTTAATCTAAATGAAGAGAAGAATATATTACTGTTACATGCTAAATACAAGTGAATGAAGAAAAGCACAAATCATTCTCTCAAGTTTACACCTACCTGAATCATTCTATAACCATTCCATCCTAATATAAACAACAAAACTCCATTATATTGAGTCTTGAATTTGATGTCAATCCCTGAATCTCTGTCAGTTGATGTTTTAAATTCATCATCCTGCAACTTTTGCAACAAGCGTTCTCTTTTGTATCTCTCTTTAATGGCATACTCAATGTATGCATTCCCACTGAGTCGTAGCACAAAGTCTTCAGATATTTCTGTAAAGAGATATATTCAGCTGGATAAAGCTGATTCATATGAATAGCATATTTGTATAAAACATACATACAACTTAGATATGCAAACACAATACCTGTGGCACAGTTGTCACCACTGTACCGAGCCTTGCATTTACAAGCATAGTGGGACCAAAGGTCTAGGCACATGCCGCCATTCATGCATGGAGTGCTGTGGCATGGTGAAACGGATGCTCTGTGGCACCTGGAATCCAGTTAATGAATACATGAATTAATAACTCTAACAATATGTGTAAAACACATTGCAATTATGTTGTATTCAAACCTTTCACGGATGTTATAGGTGGCAAGGGCAGCAGAGTGCTTTAATAATACACCATTCACATTAATGTTTCGAATACATCCAACAAAGTTATGACTTTTTATTTGAGCAGCATGCATTAAAATTGATTGAATTGACTTCAGCCCTCCAATTGTGAAGTTACTGCTCCCAACATCTAAGAGTCTGAATGAAAGAAAAGCAAGACAACAAATAAACATTATGTTACATTTAAAATGTGTTAATTAGTATACCATGTAAACATGTTGGTAATGCATTGTGACTACCTTTCTGAGTCAATACTATCACTCTGAGTGAAGCAAAATCCAGGATTGTGAATATCTGTACAGTTGTCCACCAGAATGGAAGCAATCTGTTAAAGGCAAAACACAAATAATATCAATTAATAGTGAACTTGTGGATAGTGTGGAAATCAGAGTATGTATATAAAGTATAGAATTACGACATTTGGAATCTAAATAATATAAATACTCCATTAATTTTGCCATTGGGAGGCTGCAATGTGTCGATGGAGCTGCCTTTTCAGAACATATGCTGGTTGCCCATGTGTATTGCAGCCTTGCAGCATTGTTTATATCATGTTATATAGCAGCATAGGCATGGTATACCAGATTATTAATATTATTTAACAAATGTACATTTATTACTCTTTTACATAATTTCTGTTTCTAAGATTCACATCAAAACAATACCTAGGGTAACACTTTCTATGAAGGCATAGATCACCCTTATAATGCTCTATGCATACATTCATAACATGTTATAAGGAAATTATAAGTCTTTATAATATTTGTTATACTCACTTACAAAACAGCATGGTACTACATTGTTTATAATAAATTATGAGCTGTTGATTTAATGTATTATAACGAATTGTTATATTATACATTATACAACGTTGATGGTTCTGGGGATTAGATATATTTTCCATCTCACAGCATCATCTCATATTTCTAATTTGATTTGTTCTCTCTCTGGCACGAAAAATCTAGAGACGAGGGTAGGTGACATTTTTCACAGCTAACACCATTAAACTCGGGAAACTTGGAAACATGTTAGAAACTCTTAGTTTGCAGGATAAATTGGAAATACGTCGCAATGGTGAGCACACCAGCCACGGAATATTATAACTGCTGCTGCAGGAGCAGGAAATGGAATCGCCTTTTGAATAAGTGTGGGGTTTTTTCTTCAATGAAGTTCGGCTACCGGTACTCGCTGGCTGCTTTTTGCTGCTAGGAAACGTTACGTCACTAACATGATATGCCAGAGGAATTGTTGTCACAAGTCCCTCTGGGGAGCAGTACATTGAAACTGTGAATGGCTGTACTTTCAAAAAAATACTTGACCGTTGATTTGATGAATCATCTGGTCGTTTTCGCTGTCGGCACC
>JAODLL010002353.1:0-12454 GCA_026546735.1 Forbesichthys agassizii | reverse complement strand
AAGTTGGATCAGCCTGTAGTGTGGTTTTCCACTTTGATTTTGAGTGTGACTCCATATCCAGACCTCCATGGGTTGATCATTTTTGTGTGATTTTGTTGTCAGCACATTCAACTATGTAAAGACGAAAAGTATTTAATATAATTAGTTAATTCATTCAGATCTAGGATCTGTTTTTTTAGAGTTCCCTTTATTTTTTTGAGCAGTGTTGAGTAGTGTTATGATTAAAGTGTATTTTTCTATTAATCATAATGGTGACACCTCTTTGTTTGTTTTGAGCAGTGTATATATACTGTATATATCACAATATATTTGTATATAGCACATGCATTGTGTACATCCTACAGAGCCAGGGCTCTCTCAGATAGGAGGAAGAAGTGTAGAAACAAAGGAAGAAGGGAAAGAAAGTTACAGTGATGAGGATGAGAGATGCATGGTGAAAGAAGACAGATGTAAATAAATAAAAAAAGGAATTGTTTTTATGTTGGCTTTAAATTTTGCACCAAATAGTGAACTGCATACTGTATGCAGACTTACATATACAAATCACCATGAGTAAATATTGTGCTAGTAAAAAATACTAAACTACAAGAAGCAAGATAGTTGCAAGCTTTTAATTAGAGCTATGTAAAACTTTTAATGGGACAGTTAGGTCCTAGAGATGTGGTAACAACAGCTGCGCAGAGGGGGCCCAATTTTTTTTTGTCATGGGGCCCATAATTCCTGGCGGCGACCTTGCATGTAAACAATTGCCACAGTTAAAACTTTCCGTTGACGGCAAATCGATTTGGTTTTTGGTTGATTCTGGGGCTACTAACTCTGTTCTTAAATCTGCTGCGTTTGTAAAACATCCGAAAATGAGCGGCCGTTTTACATATACAGTGGGGGCCTCAGGGGAAGCGATTAGAGAGAAGGTGACCGCTTCTTTGTCTTGCCAAATTACACATGGGAACCCGCTAAAACATTAATTTTTGTTTTCTGATTTGTGCCTGGTTAATCTACTGGGGAGGGACCTTATGTGTCGTTTGGGTCTATTGTTCACACCGGACGGAGTAAAAGTAGCTAATTTGTCTGATATAACTTATAGTATGGTATCCGATCAATCTTTGCTTTTGCTATATCACTATCAGTGGCAGTTTTGTCAACACGACTCGACTCATATTTTGCTCAGTGCTGCTAATCAACTGTTTTCCTCTAAGGACATAGCAACGCTGTCTGTTGATTGGCTGTGTTGGAATGATGACTGGTTTTTGCCTCACGTTCTTGGCTGAACAGCGCACGCTAGTGGATAAATTTGGTATTGCCTCTTGTATTCCTCTCGCGAAGGCTTCTCATTTATCCTTGTTGGATTTTTCTAATTTTTGTAAACAAGGTCTGCATTCTTCTGATTGGCAGGCCACTGAGGTTGAGGATGTGATGTTTTCACCCTCTTTTCAGTGTTTCGGGCGCCCTTTTAGCTTACTCGCGGCAGTTGAAAGCGGTGTACGCATTGTGTGATGATTCACCTGCTGAAATTTTTTTTTCAAGCCTCTGATCTTCCACATCCAGATCTGAAGGCTGTGCCATCCATGCTATGGGCAACTGGTAAATATGATGTTGGTCTCATTGACAATTGTGCTCCTGTTCAGATTACTCCCAAATCGTATTTTCGTCCATGTAAGAAACAGTATCCGCTGAAACCTGAGGCTATTGCGGGTATTAGACCTATTTTTCAATCTTTTCTTGATGCTGGTATCATTGTTCCTTGTGACAATTCACCTGTGCGCACACCGTTATTCCCGGTGAAAAAAATAAGGCATAAGAACCAACCTGTAGAGTGGCGTTTTGTTCAGGATTTACAAGCAGTAAATGCAGCTGTCCATCAGAGAGCAGCATTTGTACCTAATCCCATCACAATTCTACGAAATGTGTCACCCGATCTTGCAAATGCTTTTTTTAGCGTACCAGTACATGAAGACAGTCAATTCTGGATTGCTTTTAATTTGAATGGAAAGCCCTACACATTCACAAGATTGTGTCAAGGGTATTGTGAAAGTCCAACAATCTACAATGAAGCTCTGAAAGCTAGTCTAGATAGCTTACATTTGACATCAGGTACAGCTTTGTTACAATACGTGGATGACCTTATGATTTGTGCACCAACAGCTGATCAGTGTAAGACATACTATTTCTTTGCTTAAGCATCTGGAAAAGGAAGGCCACAAAGTTAGTCTGTCTAAATTGCAATTTGTCCAACAAAAGGTGAAATTCCTGGGACATGTGATCACAGCTTAGGGCAAATCCCTCTCTCCCAAATGTATTGAAGCCATCCAACAAATACCTAAGCCAATCACAAAAAAACAGATGATGTCTTTCTTAGGTATATGTTCCTACTGTCGCCAGTTCATTCTTGACTATGCAGTTTTGGAAGCTCCTCTGAGTGCATTAATTTATGGTAAACATCTTGCTCCTCAGGATGCCATTAGCTGGACACCTGAAGCTGAACGGAATTTTACTGCACTTAAACAAGCTCTTAAGCTCTTCAGTCTCCTCCAACTCTAGGGCTGCCGGATCCTGCAAAGACATTTATCTAGATGGTGGATGAAAGAAACGGCTGTGTGTTAAGTGTCGTTCTACAAGAACATTCATTGTGAACGATTAAGGCCTGTAGCATATTTCTCAATTAATATGCTTGACCCTGTTGCTGCTGGCTTGCCACTGTCTCAGGGCTGTTGCAGCAGCTGAACGGGCTGTCATTGCATCATGTGATGTTGTTGGATACTCACCTCTAACTCTGCTTGTACCACAGAACTTCCATTGTCTAACCCTGATATGGTGTTGTTTGTTGATGGATCTGCTTCCAGGAATCCTACTACTGGCCTCAACCAAGTTGGTTTTGCTGTTTGCTCGGCCCACGAAACTCTGGTTTCCGGCTCCTTACCAGGACACCTCAGTCCAAGCTGCTGAGCTGGTAGCCCTCACTGAAGCATGCAAGCTAGCAAGAGATAAGACACTTACTGTATATATGTGGACAGTAAATACAGCTGGGGCGTGGTACATGATTATGGAGCCATTTGGAAACATAGACATGTCTTCACATCTAGTGGTAAACCTATTTCACACCACACCATAGTCGTTGCACTGTTAGAGGCTATTTTCTTGACATCCCAGATTGCAAGGTGTAAATGCAGGGCTCACATTTTTGCTAGGGACCCAGTGTCACTGGGAAATGCGAGGGCAGACGCAGCAGCGAAAGCTGCAGCCAGCAAGCCTTTAGGCTCCTCCTCTGATTTCAATTCATGCAATGTTCAGTTTACAACTGATTTGCCTGATTCTGTTACTGCTGTAGAAACGTTTGCTTCTCCACAGGAGAAGGCTTCATGGAGAACATCTGGTTGTTCTTCCACAACTGATATTTGGTGCAGCGCAGATGGTAAACCTTGTTTACTTCTTTCCTTATTATGCGAAACTGACACATGGGCTAGATCATTCGTCTAAGGGGGCTATGTTTGATATGCTGTCACAGCATTGGTTTACTAAAGGCTTCACAGCAAATGCAGAGAGGTTCTGCCAGAGATGCATGATAAGTGCTTCATAAAATGCAGGTAGAGCTTTGAATGTACCACAAGCAGCGCACCCACCGCCCTCTCAAGCATTTGATCATGTTATGACTTTATTGAGCTAATAAATATTGTCTCTTGGTGGCGGAGCGAGCACCCACCCACGTATGCTGTGGTCATACCATGGCATATGTTTTTATTATAGTAGCGGTGTCTCGTCCATTCAGTTTGCAGAGGCGCTGGCCAGACCGGATCCAACTCTGATGTGTCAGTGACACAGTTCTAGCATACAGCCAAGCCGTCGCCAAGAGCAGACTTGTAGTTTTGTGCATAGCGGACTTCAACGTCTCGACTTTGCAAGGTCAAGAGCCATGCAGCACTGCGAGCATTAGTGACAACGCCATCTCTGATGCGTTGGCTGTTCAGGAAAGTGATTGGTTGGTGAGAGGTTTCAATGATGACTGTCTGTCCACCAATGTAGTTTGAGAAATGTTCAACGGCCATACTGTTAAGTTGGGTTCCCACTGTGGAGAAAGCCGACACTTTTAGCTTATGGTGTCTTTCAAGTGATTGAAAAGCTCCAGTGACATGACAGTGATGTCAGAACCCGTGTCGACAAGTGCGTCGTGGGGCAGCATCTCCTCCAAAGTCACTGAGAGGTAAAGTTTACATGATGGTGTTTTATCAGTTAGATGGGCCAGGAAGTGAAGGAACGATTAATTTCCATCCGCTAGGATAGGAGAATGTGGTTTTAAGTTTAGGTTTTCCTCTGTTCCATGGAGACTAGGTTCAGTTGCCGCTAGCTCGCTTAGGGGAGGGGTTACAGTTCCCAGCTCTGTAGATGGAGCTAGAGAAGGGTTAAGTGTAAGGACCTCAACCATAGTGTTAGTTTGATTACCTGGTGGGTCGGGAGCCTGTGGCGCAGACGTAGTCCGGTGTGCGGGCAAGGGCCTCTCACCCTTATCTAGTCCTGACCCCTTATTACTTCTCTCTTTTGAGACAGCTTCCTTCGTTCGTTTTTTAACAAGGAGCGTGAGTGTCTCACTTTGTTGTTGTAGCTCTGCCATGCTAGGTTCGCTGTTATTTTGAACCTGTTCTGAGGGGCGGTTCTGCCACTCAGAGGTTCAAACATTGTTTTGGTAACCCTCCCCTGTGGACTTACTCCGGAAAGGTGGGGAATCGAACCCTCTGTGTGGTTTTGGTTGAAACCTATCGTCACAAGAGTGTGGGCGACGGTCTCTGTCGCGCTCTTGGTTTGGAGTGGATGTGTCACGTGCGTGACCTTGAGCATGCGACAGATCAGTCGGTGCTGTAGGTTTTATGGGGGGCTCATGATTTTGAGCGCCTTCAAGTTCAAGTTGGGGGAAGCTGAATGCGAGGGTGGATGACGCCTGTGTAGTGATCCAGCAGCCTAACCACGCCCCATTGATGATTCATACTTATGGAGTATACACACACACACACACACACACACACCACCCCTCCCCAGTTCTTGACACCGGCCAACACTAAGAACAGATAAGCAAAGGACTGTATCACCCAGCAGGGGTCCTCACCATGGTTTGGAATTTTCAACAGGGCACCACTCACTCTTGTTTGTTCTAAAATCATTCAGTAATTTACCAAGTGGACCGCAGTGAGCAAGAACTGCGGGATGCGTTTTAATGTCAATCAGTCAAATACCTGGACCCATGCTGAGTCCTCATCATAACAGTGACTTACGTGTGTACACAACTTCCAGTACCAAATCAGTTAAGGGTATAACAAAGTGAGTTCATTATAAAACAAGTAAATACAGGTGAAGGTTAGATAGGCATATATCCATACAAATACATCACAATAGCAACAATCAAAACACAGCGATAACTTCACATCAAATAGTCATATAGAAACTAATAATTTATAGGCTATTAAGAAAGAACCATGAAAATGAGCTTATAGGACAGAACCATATTAGATAAAGCACCGGAACCAATTGAACATGAGGAAGCTACAACCGCTTGGTCTATATAAACCCCCTTATCCTAAATGTTTTGTGTCTACGGACCTATCCTAAGATGGGAAAAAGTTCTATGCTTGGAAGCGATCAAAAGAGGAGTAAAGCACAGAATTGAAATGTCTAGAGCAATAGTACACCAACGCTTATTAATTTGAATTATTTACCTCTTTGAAACTGAGTGGCACGGATAACCGTCAGACAAGCGAGGATTCCCTCTGAGCTGGGTCAGGCCAGCTATTCGGCTCGGGCGCATCTCCCATGTGCCTCTTGCACAGGCTGGAAGCCAATGGGGTAGGAGGTGTCGTTGGGTCCACAAACGTTCTGCTGCTGGTCAAGGCTTACGCCCTCCCAAATGGCAGATACTGTGTTCACGTGAACCTCAAGAGAGACGTCAAAAAAGAATGACTTTTCCTTCAGTTCGGGCTTGTCTGGGCATGCACTGGCTCAGCTGTCTTTCAAAAGATGAAAAACCGAATTTTAATAATACACTGTCATGCGTGTTGCTCTAGACGTTTATTTTAGCAAGAACAAAACTTGAAACACGAAAAATATACTTATTCAACAAAGGTAGCATAATTAAAATACTGTTGGTATATACTTGAATAAACAAAAGCTGGCTGAGTTTCAGCCTAAAACGAATTATTCCTAGGTTATGTTCGTCGTGGTCTTATCATGAGGTACGGTTCCTTTGTACTTAAAATAATAGCAAAATTAACAACAAGTTATACGTACACACAAAAGATTATATGACTCCGGGCAGCGAGCATAAGGGTGTGTCGCTTTTTATACTAAAAGTTAGAGAGAGAGGAGGGGCTCTTTCCAGGGCGCGAAGCTAGGGAGGAGGATCTCTCCTACTCTACATGTAATTTTCTTAAACTAATTTCATCATGTCCAATTCGAAATTACATTATCATATCAACATCATGGCACACTTATTATATTCAAATAAAAACAGGGATTTCAATAAGATTACACATGATCCATGTACCTTTCCTGTCTTATTGACTATTAATTCAAAAGTGAGATTATAAGAATATATTTTTAAAGAAGAGTTTCTTATCTCCAAGTATTAAAGTTTCACACTATGTATATATGCATATCAAAGATACTTATAAAATGAAACGAACCAACCTAATGTTAGAACTTAGACATTAAAAATAGGTTTGGTGTGAGAGACAGAGAGAGAGAAGGACAGAGAAGGGAGGGAGGGGCTGTCACAGCAGCCCCCTTGTAAATTTGTATGTATAAGATTCTGCAGTATGAGCTGATCTTTATTTTCTTGGAGGTACATATGTTCAGAATACACCACATATTCTTACAGCTGATGAAATAGGCAATTCATTGATACCAATATCATACATATCAACCCTTCAAATATAAACATTTGATCTTTTAACAATTCAAGGAGCAGAACATATCATTAGACACTTAAATGTGCAGTCCTAGGATGTTACAATCTATTAATACCACATTATGAATAATTGTAAGGCACTAACAAATTAAACATTACTAATTATTTTGGGTGCAAATGGAACAGTCTGAAGGTTCGTGGAAAGGGCGTCTTTGATTGATCAATTTGTTTTCTGCAACTAGGCCTTCTCTGGGGCCTAAGAAAACACCTCAGGTCTGGCTTTGCACAGGCTTTGGGCACCTCAGTCTGTCAGTGGAACTGGGGGTTTGTTTGTGGAAGGGTGTTTTAAACATTCATTACCGGGGAAGAGTTTGAATGGAAACTACTCCTAAACAAGTTCTTGACGTGGGGGTTGGTTTATTTCGAGGCTAAGCATGATAAGGACACATGCTAGTGTTGTAAATTCCTTCTATTTTCTTAGTGCAGGCCAAAGTCAGGAACGTGTTGGGTGTGCAAAAGCTCTTTTACGACCTGGGGGCCCCAGGGCCCACTGGTGAAAAGGTGTGGTGGAGCACATAATCATACAGTCACATTGCCCAAACCTTAATAATTCAGAACATGAATTTCCAATGGTGGCGTGGTTAGCAGCTAGATCACTACATGTTGAAAGAGCTCCGTTGTAAACACTGGTGATCAAAGAGGTGGAACGGGCCATTCCAGGTGTTGCTTACGACATACAGTACTTAGCTGTCAAGATTGCAGAATGAGCCACGTGGATTCATGCGAGCCACTGCAAGAAGGTGCCAGAACCTCCAGATCCAGTTGTGCAAGTGATTGCTAATGTGACACCTGTTTAAACACACACATAGTCCAACAGGGCTGCATTGACTCATCACAGTATTGGAACCTAAGTTTGGGGTTCCTATTACTGCAATAGAATTACACAGTAGTATAGTACATTTTTGTGCCAAGAAAACACTTACAAGAGTCACCCTGAGTGACCATCATGTGCGATGAGATTAATTACATGAACATGAACTCTGTTCCTCGACAGTCCTCCTGTGGACTGGGAAGCAGAAGAATGGTGACAAGAACTTATTTGGTGACTGTTACCGTGTGTCTTTTGTGGTGGATTTCAACACAAAAGCATATTGACCACACAGACTCTAGGAGCATACGTACAGTTGAACTGAACATTGTACGTTTGATCCTGACATCTCTGCTTTTCCTATAGCATATGCTACAGCAAATTCAACTACGGGTTTAAAGCTCATAGTAATGTTTTCATGGCTGCTGTATGTTATGCTGTAATGGCGGGAATGTTAATGTATATGTTCTTATATTTGTATTACTTGTAAAAAAGCATAAGTATGGCATTTTGTCGTCATCCTTTTCTCCTCGTAACTCTGTTTCAGTATTATGCATCTGCATTTTTCTTTTGTTCCCAATTGTGAACTCTATGGCGTCCCATCATAGTACAGTACAGCTGACTTTAGGTTATACTCGAATGTTTAACCTAGACCCATGTTACGAACGACAGCATGACTGTGAAGCAAAAGCTTATGTCACAGATGGTGTATACCTGTGTACTTCAGCTTGTACCAATTGGGATCATGTTTTTCAGTGTTCTGACTTAGTGGCATACAACCCAACAGAGCAGTCATCTCGATGGTCATTGTTTAGACATCTAGTCTAGGTGGTGTCCATAGGTGGACTGTAACTGTAACCATTAGGGCGGCTGTCTATGATGATGCAGGTGCATATTCGGTTTGTATTGACTGTGCTGGAAAGGATGTATGTATTAGGTTTGAGATTACGGTAGTGCAGAAATTAATAATACCACCACTTACTACCACACAAGCAGCTAACATTTCTTCTTTACAAGATGCAGTTGCTGTTTTACAGTTTTCTGACACTGTCGATACTATAACACATGAAGAGGGCTTTTATAACCAAAATTCATGGTTAAAATGGGTTAAATATACAGCTACTCAGCACAGCAAGGATGATTGTTATGTGTGCGCTAAGGCTAAACCAACCCTGCTGACTTCACCTTTTTCATTGAATTCAACCAATTCTATTAGGGGATTACATTGTTTATTTGACTTGTTTCAGACTGACATTGTAAAGAAAGGAAGTAATTGTTCTTACCTTGACAGTATGTTTCCTCCTGTTAAACAGTTAGCTGTGCGACCACCTATAGAAAGGGCCATTATGAATGTTACACTTTTCTAAAAGTTGAGGGTAGTAGCCAAATAGACTTAGTATGTTTTCCTTTTTGTAATACAACTTGTTACATTTTAACAATGTTATCACTCATGTTACAGATAGCCCAACTCCACTTCTTTTCCAGCCTGATGTCTCCTCCCTGCAGACTATGACATGATATGACATATTTGGTGGGTGTGTGGAACAAACAGGAGGATGCAACAAATATAACCTATTAACAGGTGCATGCACCCCTATTCTGCTTGTTTTACCTGTTGTGATAGGCATTCCTTTTCTTGATACTGATAAGTCGCATTTCACAAATGAAAAGAGAGATGGTCTTCGTGGATTATTTGATGATAAGGTATATATTGATTCAATATCTAGGAATCAGATTTCTGCAGGGTTAGATTGTATTTTTAGTATGATATCTGCAAGTAAAAATGTTGATTGGATGAACTACATTTACTATAACCAACAGCGGTTCATTAACTACACCCACAATGCTTTCAAATGCTTGACTGAGCAGTTGGGTGCTACTAGTCTTATGACTTGGCAGAATATGATGGCCTTGGATATGCTTTTGGCTGAAAAGGGAGGTGTATGTGTTCCTTGATTCCTGTTGTACGTACATAGTAAATAACAGGTCCGGGTGGTTCAGTCACTAAAGCTTTAAATGGTCTTAAATCACTTAGAAACGAATGGGCAGAAAACTTGGGTGCTGATACTAATGGCTTTAGCTGGCTATTTAATATCTTTGGTGATACCTTTGGTAAATTGAAGGTTTTTGCTATGAGTATTCTAACCAGTTTTCTTAGTTACTTGTGTTGTACTCTTACTTGGTTGTTGTGTTATTCCATGTCTAATAATTAGTTAACATACAGTTTCTTACGTGGCCTATGATAAACCAGGATCCTTTTGATGGTCTTCCATCTGTCACTAATTCTGATTGACAGTTCTTCAGAATCTGATGATTTTGACGGTTATTCTGTTGTGTAAGGTGTTTCTCTTTTACTTTCAATTTGTTGTTTTTTATATTCTACTCATGTATTGACAATTTTTACATTCCAAGTTTATTTTCTATATTCCACCCCTTATCAATGTTGTGTAAAGGTGCTTAGATTTTGCACTTGCACACACAGCCTTTGGGTTTTTCTCTCATTAGTTAATGATGATGTGTTTTGAAACGTATTTTCAGGGTACCACATCTGATGTGCTTGTGATTGTAAAAATATTTTTTGTTTGTTTTATGTTGATCTTATATATTGTGATACCCCGTAGGGCTAGAAAGGACACCTGAGGCAAAGCGGTACGTTTGAGGGGTTTATTTGATGAAGGGATTGGTAACAAAATGGCATAGACGGTGTTCCTCCAGTCTTGAAGGAATGCAGCTGGTACATAGTGTCCTTCATATATGGCGCCCCCTGGTGGACGGACCTTGGCACTGCGTCAGGTGGCTGGGATGCCACAATATTCAATATGATCAAAAGGGTGGAATGTAATGGTATGTGTTTACTTATTCTTATATCTTACTATATTTTCGTATATGTCCTTTGTTCATCTGAGGAATGTCTGTTCTAATCTTTCCCAGACATCCTTAGACATGACATTAGTGTTCCTTAACTCATGACCATATAAGGTAACTTGTTTTCTATAAGTCTGAGCTTTAGATTGGTTTTTAATGTTTATCAGATGTTGCGTGCAACCCCAGAGGCTTATGAATATTTAGATATATCCCTATGTCATATGACATGTTTATACTATAGGTCTTGCTGGACTAAAACATCCAGCTGTTGTTTATTACTTTGACAGTGTGCTATTCATCTTATTGTAAACATGCTCTCTGTATGTATATAAGGGTGCACAGACAGAAGCAGGTTGAGACACTCTGCTAATACATTGATTTACTACATTAATAATACGTGTATTGTGAAGACTGTTTCCATTTAATATCAAATTATTAAAAGAAACATATTTGTTTAAACTAGCCTATATCCATTTTTATTATAACTTTTCCGTAACAGAGTAACTGACAGGACACAGATATGGCGGCGCTAACCTACAGTGACATCACATGGTATCCATGAATACTTCCTGGCTGCTGGTGTTGGATGAGGAGTCGGACTGCGCCCTAGCCTTGCCATTGTCTTACTGACAAAATGTCCCTGATGCTTTGTTGTTTGTAAATGGCTAGCAAACACGTGTTTCAGCAAGTTCAGAGTTTGTCTGGCATGTCTTTGTGTGCTATGCGTATGGTTCCAATGGCGATCTCAAAGTCTAGTAAATCAAAGCGCATCTAACTAACACAAAAACAACTATAAAATATAAATATAACCGCGAGCCGTATTGATCGCAAGCACAGCCCAAAGTTGAGGACCCTTGGGGAAAAAAATGTTAAGATTTCATAGCAGCAAAGAGATGTCACAGAAAAACAGCCAATATCCAGGCTGGCTCCACAAGAAACCTTTGAACTCACAACCTTCAAAAGAGTTGATAAACCACTACGCCATTGAAGATACTGAAGTAAGTGTTTTTTCCCTTCAAAAAAGTATAAATGAACTGCATTGCATTGCACAATTCCTGCTCTAAAATGATTTGGTCTTTTGTGAAACATTGAATAAATATTATTTCGATATTTCTTATCTGCCTTTTGCAAAACGTTATGTCTGTTCCAAATAAAATGTCAGAGATGTAGGATTTTGACAGTCATGATAGAACGCTGAATGTATGGTTGTAATCAGCAGATATCCAGATAATTTAAATATTCTCTTCAGAGCCAACAGATCTGCAAACTATTCTTGAAAAGCTTAAGTTACACCAACAATTTGAGTGTAATTTTGAAGTGGGTTACCCACAGCTGGATTCAAACTGACTATCTTTATATCTTGCCAGTGCGAGTATCTATCCACTCAAACTGAAAGCCACTAATATTCAAACAGAATTATCTTCATACCATACTTTTGAATATGTCAGATTCAGATAATCACAATTTTGTTTAGAAAAAAAATTGTGATTATCTGAATCTGGCATATTCAAAAGTATGGTATGAAGATAATTCTGTTTGAATATTAGTGGCAGTCTTAGACGAGTTGTTCACAATAGGTCTTTCAGACTTTTTGAGATTGAAAAATTACAAACTGACACAGCTGGATTTGAACCAATTACCTTGTGTATTGCAAGATTCCTTTTTACCCGCTCAGCCACAGAAACTGCTGTATGTAGAAAATTGTTTTGTTCTAAAAAAAAAACCATTGAATTTCATAATGTATGACAGTGAAAGATTAAATATGATTATTATAAGTAATTTGTGAATTGTTTTGATGAGAATCTAACAATTATGATGCCATGCATTTGTATACT
>JAODLL010002352.1:0-12455 GCA_026546735.1 Forbesichthys agassizii | reverse complement strand
ATTACAGTGTGTACGTATGCCCCCCCCCCCCCCCAGGTCATTACAGTATCTACGTATGCCCCCTCCAGGTCCAGCCACAAGCCCTTGTTTGTGAGGATGCCGCCCCTGCTGTCCGATTGGGGCCCACTGGGCCTGAAGGGGGTCATCCCCTCCCTGCTGCATCACACTCTGCTGGGATACAACTTCCTCATTCCCGATGCAGTAGGTAATGGACGCTCAGCGCCGCCACACACCCAAAGATAAACTAAGATAAGATAAGATAAAATAAGCAAAAATAAGATAAGATAAGATAAGATAGCTTCCATGTGTTGTTCCACCAAAGTAGATGCAGTAGGTAATGGAAGCTCAGCGCCACCAAAAATGTACAGCTAAACTAAGGTAAGATAAGATAAGATAAAATAAACTAAGCAAGACTAAGATATCTTAAATGTGTTGTTCCATCAAAGCTCCGATGCAGTAGGTAATTGAAGCTCAGCGCCGCCAAACACCCACAGCTAAAATAAAATAAGCTAAGATAACATAGCTTCCGCACGTCATTCCATCAATTCTCCTTTAGCCAGGGTGTCAGGGTCTGCTTCTGCTGCCCTGTCTATTGTTGTTCCCGTCAGTTTCTGTTCTTTTCTCTCTCTGCGCCTTTTCTCTGTTTCCCGCCTGTGTTCTGTTGGTCTGTTTGCTCCTGTGCTTGTCTGCCCCGTGTTGATTGCACATAGGGTCCAGCAGACCCTACCCACCAAGTGCATTGTGGGTCTTAAAGAGATCCTATGTTCATCATTCATTCATCTCCACCAGTGCTGTCTTTTGTACGGTCCTACTGGTTTAGACATTATTCTTCTTGGCTTTTATCCAGTACAATGATACGCCTCTAATCTGCACATCTGTTAATTCTACTCTCTTTGTCCACCACCAGGGGGCTCTCTCACAGGGGAGCTGGTGACAGATGAAGAGTTGTTCATTCGTTGGCTGGAGATCGCAGCTTTCCTCCCCGTCATCACCTTCCACACGCCCCCCTGGGCCTGTGGCGAGGAACTCGTACGTACCTTGACCCCCCCCGGACTACAGTATTCATATACACCCAGACACCTCACTCGGAAAAGGAAGTTCCACACCAACTGTGATGTAGCTCGTTACTCGTTTCGTTTAAACGGTTCTGTAACAACGTAAACATTTGCAATCATTCTCTGCTCTCCCAAATCCCATCTCTGCTCTCCCAAATCCCCTTAAAACAAAAACAAAACAAAACTTCTTTAATGCCATACGGTGCTCCATCAGAAGCTATGTCTCCCACATTGGAAACACATTGCGAAGGTTATGGGCATTGTTGTTGTGAGCGGCGTGTTCCCCTTCTATGTTTGTGTTCCTATTTGCGGAGCCAGGGCTGTGCAGAAGTACCGGTTATTCTTTTCAGCAGGCACAGAGTACGGTAAGTTAGCAGACCGCAAGGAGATTTTGGGGGAATTATACAAAAAGTGTATTAGCTAACAATCACTGACTACACCTTTAATTGTCTTGCATTCTGACCTTCTCACCACGTGTACACTGCATGCGGTGCTGATCTGATCCGCTTTGAGTGTCATGTTAGCCAACGAGCATTTCTCGCACTGCAGTGCGCAACTGGCTTAAGAGCTTTTATAAGAGCTTTTTTAAGAGCTTTTTAAGAGCTTTTTTAAGAGCTCCTTTTGCTGCATTATGCAGCGTTCACACAGACGATAAAAGAGGGAGACCGGCTGCCATTAATTTTTAAAAATGTTTTATGACAGTTGGTAATTTACAGCAACAAGAGGCAAGGGGCTGTTGCTAAGGCAACTAGGTGACTATACAGACTAGAGATCTAATGCGAGCAAATGCGATGACGCGACATGGCGACTGCAAATGGGAGTTGTTCCTGAAACAACCAACCAGTCATTCTGCCCACCCCGGGAAGCCCTGCAGTACTGGACGCGTCCACACGGGGCAGCGTTTGCCAGCAGGGATCTCCTTTCAGGCCAGAAGAACAGTGCTGAGAAGTTCTGAGAAGTGTTTGTGATTGGCTGCAGGGGAGTTCCTCTCTACCTTATCTCTGCCCCCCCCACCCCACCAACACACACCATCACACCACAGGGATGTTTGTGAACTAGGAACAGGCTATCACTTGTCTCTGGAGGGGGTTGAGAGCTGTTACCCCCCCCCCCTTCCCCTCAGCATCACCTGTGGTTAAGACTCCATCTGGTCTGAGTTGCCGTCTCCTCATGTCTCCAGATTTATGACTCACTCTGGACTGCAGCAACGCGCAAGCTCCATCGCCACCAGGAATGATAATGAATCTGAGGATAAGTCTTGGAAAAATACTTTTATTACGCCAATTAAGATTTCTGCGTGCCACTGACAAGTGTGAGTAGGACCACCCTGCCGTGACTGTAAGTGAGTGGAGCGTGACAGAGATTAAAATAATGCCCTGACACCAGAGGTGGGTTTTCCATTTCGGTGAACTTAACATGGAAAATAATTTCAGAGACGAGCACTCCACTGCGTAATGCTAGTAATGGTTTACATTTGGACTGGTGCACCTTCACCGTAGGGTAAACAGGGCTTCAGTGAGCCTGACCACTGTGTTAACCACACCAGACCCACCAAACCACACACACAGTTAGTCTCAGCTTCACACATGCGTAGGGTGCGATTCAGCCCTACAAATGCTCTCGATCGGCACACATAAATATACATTTTTATAGATGTGGTCGGGGTCATTTTGTGTCAAGGGATGTGACCCCACCAGGAATGCTGGAGTGCTTTAGCCAGAGACAGGAAGGAGAACTAGAGCGGTGTAAAACCACTAAGTATGTAAGTGAACTTACCATTTGGCCTCCTTAGCTATCTGTCTGCCTGCCTGTCTGAGATGTCCGTCTGTCTGTCCAACATGTTTAATCCCACATTTAACATGAGCAACGAACAGTACAGTTTTCAGATACCGACAAAGGATTGGGGAAAAGACAAAAGGTGGGTTCTTCCCTCTGTGGGCCCTTCCAAAGCTTTCTTCTTTACCTGTACGTAAGGTAAAGGTACATAAGTACCTGGTTTATACAGATGTTTTTTCTTGCCCGGGGGGAGGAGCTTGTTATGGGGGTGTCATTATTTTCCATTTGAAATGTGGACTTGTGAAGCCCTTTGAGACTGTAATGTGATTAAGTTTGTCAGTTATTGTAAGCGAATTAAGCGATTACACATTTAGTCAAATTCACCAAATATCTCCTCACATTCTGCTATCTCACTGTTCTCTGTGCGTGCTGAAAAAACGATCCGGTACGTCCACACAGCGCTGGCTCCGTAAATAAGAACACAAAGTGGAACACGCCACTCACAACGACAATGCCCTAGGCTTTGCAATGTGTTTCAATGTCTGGGAGCGGAGCTTCTGAGTGCGTTTGTTGTAAGTCAAATAAACTTGACCGTTACACCATCACTCAGACACTGCCCCCCTCTGGCCTGGTGCAGGTACTGAACCTGACACGGGCCTACGTCGCCCGCCACCGGGCCTGGGTGGTGCCGCTGCTGGAGCGCTACGCGGAGGAGTGGCGCGCCACAGGGAACCCTGTCTACCGGCCCCTGTGGTGGCTCAGCCCCGAGGACCCCGCCACCTTCGCAGTGGACGACCAGTTCCTCATCGGAGACGAGGTGAGGTCATTTAATCACATTGCATGGTTTTTTAATTAGACACACGTTTGAGATACTGCAAATAGCTTCTGCCAACTACAGCTAGCTTCAGTCAAAAAACAGAAAAGTAAAGGCTGGCTCTGCGAGACTAATGCTACTTTGTGGAGATCTCGAGATCTTTCCGCTACTTGATGGAGAAGCAGGTGTTTCACGTCACACAATGGTGGCACCCATGGAGGAGCCTCATGTAAATGTTACCATCAACTGAAATGCAACCTAAATAATGATATTTGTCTGTATTTAATTAAAATACTACATACTATAATATAGTAATACCAATACCTGATCTAGATGTAAAGTTATGTCACTAGAAAAGAAAATAACAGCTTTGTACACCTCAAATGCTTGGAGGTCGAAAAATTGACATTTCTACTAGGAAATATCCGACTTCCAAGTTGACAGAAGCGTAGCATAAGTCTGTTCTAGCTAAGCTAACCAAACTAACGGAGCTAACCATGTTATCCAAGCTATCCGAGCTAACCAAGCTAACCTTGCTATCTGAGCTAACCATGCTATCCAAGCTAACCAAGCTATCTGAGCTAACCAAGCTATCTGAGCTAACCGAGCTAACCAAGCTAGCCATGCTATCTGAGCTAACCAACCTAACCATGCTACTTAAGCTAACCATGCTATCTGAGTTAACCAAGCTAACCCTGTGATAACAGTGTAGTAACGTGTAGTGTAGTGTACGGGTAGTGTAACATAACCGCGACGACAGGCTGACTTCCCAGGTGCTGGTGGCGCCGGTGGTGGAGCGGGGGGCAGTGCGGCGGGACATATACCTGCCAGACGGTGGCTTCCGGTGGCAGGACGCTCATGACGACGCCCAGGTGTTTGACGGAGGGACACTGCTGGAGGACTACCCCGTGGCGCTGGAGCACGTGGCCATCTTCGTGCGCCGTACCTGAGTCACATGACTCTCCATGGCTCTGGAGGATTAGGCAGCCATCTTTCTACACAAGACCTGAGTCACATGACTCTCCACGAGCACTCACTGTTTTGAATCTTATTCTCCTTCTTTTCTAAATATCTGTGCTGTTCTTAACTTGCACTTTTCCACAAAAGACCATTAGCCGTGTCTCAAGACCTCCATTTTGAGAATAGATTTAGATTACTAGACCTTTTTATACGTGCACTTTACAGTTTTACCTTTTTTAAACAATCAGATTTTACCTCTTCGCTGATTTTTCTGGACTTTTTCATGTTTTTTTTCCCCCCCGTGTTTAATTTCCAGAGCAAACTGTGCGTTTTACATACAGTAGATCAACTACATTTCTACAGTCTTTTAATGTTTAGCTGTTGCTCGCTTTCTGGATGAGGTGGAACAAAGCTAGCTCTTGTTTGCTTAAGATGAAAACAACGAGAAGGAATCTACAAATCGCTCAAGACGACCAAATGAAGACAAAAAAAAAAAAATCTCAGAGAAAGATTTCTGGAACATTTTTGTTTTTACGGCAGAAATGCTCATTGAATGGAAATGCTTCCGGACATCGTACACGAGAAGACTGAACCCTAAAATGTGTTTTACTTGAACTTATTGGGCCGCAGGTGCTGGTGACGTTATGTTGAACGTACCTCAAGCTACTATTCGTTAGTTTAAACACCTCCTTAGACACATCCTTACACCCCTAAGCACTTAACAATATTCAACCCACTTATATACTTAGAATGAAAGACAATGATTTGCCGCTAATACACCTGGTGTGGCAGGGCTACTGTAGGCCAAGCCAACGTCACAAGAACATGCCAGAGCAAGCTAGCTGTGTGTGTGTGAGTTAGATGCTACGCTCTTATTGGCCCACTGGTGCAACTGCTTTTAAGAGGCTGTTTACCACGTCCATCTGATGTGTCGCTCCGGTAGAAGCTCTAACGTGGAAGCGTGGGGAAGATTTAGATTGGGTATCTTGTCAGGCATGCTTTAGTTTTATAGAAATTAATTGAAGAAAGCTAATTATCTAAAATGCCATGTTTAAAGTCACAGGTGCCTTTGTAGGTTTGTTTAGATAAGTAGGAAGAGTGTAATAATGAAATGCTACTTTTTGTATGCACTTTTATGTGACTTTTTGAGTTAATTTCCCAGAGTTTGAACCTCACTTTCTAAAGAAATAATCGTTACGGAAATAACGGAACATTACGTTTGTCCGAAATTCAGTTTAAGTTCAATGTTTGTCGTATGTTCCGCTTGATATTGAGATGAGTCCTTTAGACACGTGAATCAACAGGAACATTGGTTTTTGGAATCAACGTTGACATTAACATTAATGAACAACGATTCCGTCTGTGTGTAATCTGGTCATTAAAGAGATTTTGAATTACAGTATTGCTCCTATTATCCATTAACGCTGTATATGCACATTGCTGCACTAAATTAGGATGTGTATTAGTGATGTTTTTTTGTTTGTTTTCTTAATCACATTGCAACCTCCACATATTTAGTAACCAATGGAAGAGCCAGAAACTAAAGGATGACTTAGACTTTAGACGTTTTTGTATAATGTTGGTCTAACAAGGTACTGTATCTACTGAAACTCAGGTCACCAACAGTCTTAGTGGAGCAGTGTATTGTGAACATGTTGTCTTAAACCTCTCCCAGAGCTCAACGTAGCCTAGCATGGACAAACTGTGATTACAGAGCCTTCTACGTTAAGTTCCACTTGTTGAGCGCAGTGTTCGATTATAACGCAGAAGCTCCTGTGTTTTGATTCCTTCCTCCTGTGTTGCGCTCCTGACTCTAGACAACCAATGCTGTCTGGAATATTGCGGTGTCAGCAATGTTCATATTACAATGACTGTGCCATTATTTGTCTCTCTTCTGTAAAATCAGAGAACCTGCAATTGACAAAGTTACAATAAAGTTTACATTTTCTTACTGTACTTCTTTTGAGTTAACTAATTAACACATGAACAATTATATGTCTTCATTTGTTCTTTAGGGTAGGCCTACCCTTACTCAAAGGTAGCTCTCAGGGTTTAACGTCAAACATGTTTGTAAGATTATTAAAGGCCTGCCAGGTATCCAGGTAACGTTTTGCCCCGCACGGCACACCACAGCTGTTTTAGGATGCAGAAATACATTGTGGTTGTGCTGGTGAATAGGCCATGCAGTATTTAGGGCGCTTATGCATATGAACCCATTGGTCAGTCAGGGGTTGCACCCTGCTGAGATCCCTGTGCCTTCTCTCCATGTGTATGTGTGTGTGTGAGTGAGCCTCCTCTCCATGTGTGTGTGTACGCGTGCACGTGTGTGCCTCCTCTCTCTGTGTGTGTGTGTGAGCACATACTGTATCTGTAGGTCTGCTGACCATGGCCATCAACACTAATTCCACTTAAACCTAATAAAAGCTATTTATAGCCACTGGCGAAGTGCCTTCTTGCTCTCCTTTTACACCCCCGGGCTGCCCTTTCTCAAACGCTGAAGGTACTTTGTTTATTACACGTATCAGCAGCCAGTTATTTTACATGTAGAATAAAACCACACAGCCAGGCCAGCAGCGTGTGTATGTTAGTGCACGTGACCTAACGGGCCCTGTGTGAGTGTTAGTGCACGTGACCTAGCAGGCCCTGTGTGTGTGTGTGTTTGATTTGGTCTTACACAGTAGAGCCACGCATCGCCTCGCTGCTTGCTAGGTGTGAGAGAGTTAGTGGGAGAGGCTGATGCATGCTGGGTAATATCAAGGGGACAGATAACAGATGAAGTGAGGTGATTTGGATCACTTACCTACTTGTCTAAATCCTGTAAATGTCAAGGAGGACATCTACAAGGCAGCAGATAAACTCAACTCTGGATGTAGACTGCAATTAATTAAAGGTGCATTCAGTGATTGTAAGCAAATCCACATTTAGTCAAATTCACCAAATATCTCCTCATCGTCCGCTATCCAATCTGTGTGCAAAAATAATATTCAGGTGTTTCTACAGAGCCCTTGCTCTGTGTATGGGAACACAAAGTGGTGCAGACCGCAACACACAACACCATCCCAGCCTTGGCAAGGCGTTACCAATGTGCCAGGGGGGCGGAGCCTCTGAGGGAGCACCCTGTGACCTTGAAGGGGGCGGAGCCTCTGAGGGAGCACCCTGTGACCTTGAAGGGGGCGGAGCCTCTGAGGGAGCACCCTGTGACCTTGAAAGAAGGTGTTTTTGTTGTGATCGAGTTAAAATATCAACAAGCGTTCTCTGTTAATGTACAGTCTGCAACAAGGGGTGCAGCTCAAAGCTGAATGAGCAGCCCGTATAGCACCCCCCCCCCCTCCCCTCCTCCCGGTGCTCTTTGAAGGTTTTCTGGAGTAAGGTGTCGTGAATCAAACTGGTGACAAGCGAGGGCTGCCGAGCTCTGCCGCGGGCTACTTTTAGAAACTGCAAGTCAAGGTTTTGAGTTTCAGCGTCCTGCCCTCTGAACACTGAATGGGTTTTCCACCCTGCCAACTAGACAGTGTAAACGGCTTCCTGTACTGAAGGCCGAGCCGCTGGAAAACCTGTTCAATTCACCAGCATGCTCAATGACGTGCTACCTACACACACTGTGTGTGTATGTGTGTCAGTTGACGTGATGTAAGTCAGTGACACACACACACACACACACACACACACGGTGTGCCTTTCCGTGCACAGTAAAGGAAACATTGGAGCAATACCCGGGCTACTGTGGAAGCGATCCGGTAATGCCGTCAGGCGGCCGAAGGATGGCTTCCCAGAGCCAGTGGAGCAAGCAGGGATCAGGAATGCAGCCGGGAAACATAAGCTCTGCTAAGGAGCACATGGAACCACTGTGTGTGTGTGTGTGCACGTGTGAATGTGTGCCTGTATCTGGATGTATGCCTGAAGGTGTGTGTGCTGAGGCCATATTGAAGTTGTGTGTGTGTGTGTGTGTGTGTGTGTTGGAGCCATATTGAAGGTGTGTGTCCTGAGGCCATATTGAAGTGTGTGTGTGTGTGTTGGAGCCATATTGAAGTTTGTGTGTGTGTTGGAGCCATATCGAAGGTGTGTGTGTTGGAGCCATATTGAAGTTGTGTGTGGCGAACAAGAGGAGAAGCTCTGGGGAGCGTTGTGGGGAATTGGCTCCTTGTCCACCTAGCCCCCCCTTCCCAGTATAGAGACAACACTGGTCTGGAAGGAGGGGGGTCTTATTCTCACAGCTGACCCAGACCAAAGGATGATGGGAATGCATTCCAGATCCCTGAGGGGAAACAAGAGCTTCATTGTGGTTTAAAGGTGGAGTCAGCTATCCTAAAGAAGCCTGCTGATATTTCAACTTGATCAAGCAAAACCGCTGACACGTCAGACCTTCGGGTATGAGTGGTGGTACACACAGTGTTCCGTCTTATGTACACAAATACATACGTATACCAGCTTGAAGGATTTAAAAAATATTCACTTGTTTCTTATTCCTTGTCATAGCATACATACGGTTTGATCTATTTTGGTTTTCACCCTCTGTATTTTTTTTTTTTTTTTTTTTGCATGTATTTTTCTTTTGGGTATTTTATCACATGCAAATGTAATCACTTCATTGCACTGTAAACAACTTTGAGCTGGAACTCCTGAAAAGTAAAAATAATGTTATGATATATCGTATATTATGTGGAATCTTGTGAAACAAATTTCCAGAAATGGGTAATACCCAAGTTCTATCTAATCTTATCTTATATGCGGGACAGGTTGACGACATGGTAGCATGACTACCAGCCAACCAGTGTGTTGGTGATCCAATAGATAACACCTTTCAGGAGCCGGTGGATGCAGTTCTTATATCAGCTGGTGTGAACCGGTTTGTCAGTTAGTGTTCCCGCTGTGTGCACCTAACGATCTGCTAACGGTAATATACAAAATGGACACAACACTTTGAGGGCTTGAGCCACTTGACTGACTGGTCTATGTAGGGTGGCAGTGGGACAGCATGCGTCAGGTGATTGAGAAGTTGCTGGTTTGAACCCCGCTACCTCCTGGTTTGAGTGTTGACGTGTCCCTGAGCAAGACACTTACATACCTGCCCCCGATGAATGGATGGCGCCTTTCATGTTTGACTGCGTGGCAATCCTGTCCGACGCTTTGAGTGGCTTTAGTGGCAGATTAGTGCTATATAAACGTAGTTACCAAAGGCCTACTGACAAGAACTGTTAAATACACTTTGATGGTTAGAACACAGCCCTGGCTGTTGAATAACACTAACATTGTGTAGACATTGTTTCTTCAAACCACACCTTATGTGTGCGCGCAATATCTTGTTTATTTCAGTGAGGCAGTTTGAAATAAATAAAACACCAAACAGAATTAGCGCCTAGTCTCAACTTTCAAAATCACCCTTAAATCTCCTCCTTCAGCTGAGGAATTACTTTTGCTGTGTTTGGACACCGTCAGAATGTGTTCTCTGCAACATCATAGAGGCAACATTACGACTGTTTACATTCACTTTTATTGTGTTCAAATGGTTTTGGTATGTTAGCCGCATTTCTTTCTACACATCCTTAAATTAATATGCAACCTCAAAACCATGCAGCAAAGCATAGATACAGGTACACAACTACCACATATCAATGTCCGAGTCTGCAATAATAAAATAAAGGAATTATACGGTTGTTTTTGTCTGCCTTAAAACTTCAATCAGGAATAATTTAACGCAACATAGTGCTCTTCCAAGGCTGCATATGAATGACATATGCATGTTATACATCAGTTCACTGGTGAATAGTAATAATAATAATCAGTATTGCCCCAGTGTAGCTCACCCATGATGTGCACTCTATTGCCGGGCCTGATAAACGAGGCTGAACACAGTAAGCACCTTGTTCCACGAGCAACAACAGTAACAGTAAAACAGATTGAGTGCCTTTATACTGGCTAAACTGGGGTTTAGTTTGAAACTGACATGGAGATGCAAAGCTCATCCACAGTGCATTAAACCCATCCACAGAACAAAGCAAGAGGTCACTGGTCATTATTATCTAAAGCCACTCACTGTGCAAATGATATTAGCCTTCAAAACTTAACATAGCCTGCCTAGCTAATAGCCTTGCGGCAACAGGCTACGCTATGAGAAAGCTACTTGTGTCAATGGGCATTATACCACAAAATCAAGTCTCATGCACACTAGCCAATGTACATGCCAACAGGTAAAGACAGATCTGTACATAGAATAACTATTGCAATGTTACAGCAAGCACTGTAGAATACTAGGCCAAGTAATTGAACCTGAGTGTGGAAACAAAATAAACCAATCAAAAAAACGATTTGCTTTTGATTCTACTTCATAAAACAGCAGCTAAAACGACCAACAAACTGTACAAAAGGAAATGACGGGCAACTGAGAACTAATTGTCTGGAAACCGACAACTAACCTCCGACATTATTCAACACGTTTCCACATATTATTAAAACTAAACTAAGAGTTTTTTGTTCAGGTGTGCCACTTCTATTTCCTACAGGACAGGTGCGATTCAAACCGGGGGAATTAGAACTGGTGAATCTCAAATAAACTGCAACTGCAAAGAGAAATTCGACGGCGTCCTTGACTCCACCCCCCTCACTGCCGTTTGTAATCAACACACGTCGAACACGGGACAAAGCAACATTCTCAACCTTGAATGGAAAACCTGATGGACGATGGTAAACATGGTGTGTTAATTAACAAGTTTGATCATAACCCTGCACAACACTAAAAGTGGAGGTCATAGGTCATGTTGCCCACCCCTTCACATCAGTGGGTATCTAAGGCACCGGGTCAAACAGTCCCGCAGCGACGCGTTCTATGTGGATGCTACTGGAAGCTCGCATCGCCCCTCAACCTCTACGTCACACACACACAACGGCCCACGCACTTCCCTGCTCGCTTAACTGCTGCTTCTCCGCCGTCGCTTAACGTTAACAAATAAAACCTGACATACATTTTCTTTTTTTTTACTGTACAATATTCGTGAACAAACATATAATTGAAACACGCAGTTTCCACAAGGGAGCGACAGGCGCTCACTTGGCCTTCTTTTCGAGCTGGAAGAGGGCAAGCAGGTCGAGCATGGCCTGTCTGATATTGGTCCCGAACCTGTGGGAGTCCTGCAAGGAGACCAGACCAGAAGAGGTTGAAGGTCAGGGGTCAAACAGATCATTGGAATTAGACTCTTTGGTGATAAGTGTGTGTGTGTTGATATTGATTCACATCAACATTCGTGAGACTAGGCATGGGACGATATGAAAAATGTATATTTTGATTATCCTGGTCAGAATAATTGCGATAGACGATATTATCGGAATTATTTATTATAATATTATTATTATTAACTCTTAAAATGGCACTAAAACATACTGGAATTACTTTATCTTAACTTTAGTTGAGAAACAAACATTTGTATTATAATGACACATACTGTATGTTTTGTGTGTGATTCTTTCTGTTTTGAAACCAGTATTTCAACAAATCCGATTTAACTTTTTTATGTGTACTATGGGCGAGCCTTCAGCCATGGTGGTGATCGACTGGAAAGATGCAGGCTAATAAATCAATTAGAAAATCAATATGATCAGATGGACTGTACAAGGGAGCTGGACAGATTTTATCATTCATACTGATGTGAGGATATTCAAGATTATCACGATAATGGTCAGTATTTTTATTGTCCATCCATCCATCCATCCATCCATCTCCCGCTTATCCGGAGTCGGGTCGCGGGGGCAGCAGCTTCAGCAAGGGACCCCAAACTTCCATTTCCCGAGCAACATCAGCAAGCTCTGACTGGGGGATCCCGAGACGTTCCCAGGCCAGTTTGGAGATATAATCTCTC
>JAODLL010002351.1:0-12455 GCA_026546735.1 Forbesichthys agassizii | reverse complement strand
GCCCTTATATGCCGGCAGCAATTGAGCTAAATTAGACTGTGATGCACAGGGGTTTAAGTTGTTGTTATGTTTTGTATTATAATAATAATATATATTTTTTTTTATTTAAAAAAAGTATGTGAACTTCTAGGCTCATTTACTTTTCCCATTCTGCACTGTGAATGTTTCCACAGTATGTTCAATAAAACATGAAGACATAAAAAAATATATAAATAATAAAAAGACAAGGTAAAGTAAGGCAAGGTAATGTAAAGTAATGTAAAGTAAGGCAAGGTAATGTAAAGTAAGGCAAGGTAAGGTAAAGTAAGACAAGGTAATGTAAAGTAATGTAAAGTAAGGCAAGGTAATGTAAAGTAATGTAAAGTAAGACAAGGTAATGTAAAGTAATGTAAAGTAAAGTAAGGCAAGGTAATGTAAAGTAATGTAAAGTAAGACAAGGTAATGTAAAGTAATGTAAAGTAAGGCAAGGTAATGTAAAGTAATGTAACGTAAGACAAGGTAATGTAAAGTAAGGCAAGGTAATGTAAAGTAAGACAAGGTAATGTAAAGTAAGGCAAGGCAATGTAAAGTAATGTAACGTAAGACAAGGTAATGTAAAGTAATGTAAAGTAAGGCAAGGTAATGTAAAGTAATGTAAAGTAAGGCAAGGTAATGTAAATTAATGTAACGTAAGACAAGGTAATGTAAAGTAAGACAAGGTAATGTAAAGTAAGGCAAGGCAATGTAAAGTAAGACAAGGCCAGTGGTCAGGTGTCACCTTGCAAGGCTGACATCACCATCGTTCTGTGAGTGTGCGTGAGCATGTGTGCATGCGCGTGTGTGTGTGTGTGTCGTGCGCTTGTGTGCGTGCGTGTGTGTCGTGCGCTTGTGTGCGTGTGTGTGTGTGTCGTGCGCTTGCAAGCGTGCGCGAGCATGTGTGGTTATACTGTACAGCGCTCTGAGTGGCCGGCAGGTTGGAGAAGTGCTGTATAAATGCAGTCCATCCACACACATGTACACGTGACGTATGAACATCCTTTGTTCTTCAGGAAACACTACATCATAGCAGATTGCTGGAATGGCAGTTTGTTCAGCTGGCTGCCAGTGTGCCTTCATTAAGGGAATGATCAGACAATCAATCGTCCCTCCTCCCCCTCTGGCTAAAGACACAGCGAAGCAGTGTGTGTGTGTACATACACGTGAACCATCTTACTTTAATGGACACGGTATATTTCAGATAATAGTCTACAGTAGGCCTATCTTAGGCCTATCTAGGCTAGGCTATTTATTACCAGCCTATGTAGACCTGTAGTGAGTCATTGCTGAAGTGACCTTTTTAAGACACTTCTGCCTTGGCTTAACGATCGCCCCCAAGCAGAGCAGGCAGGGACAAATACGTTTGAGCAGAACAAAGTAGGTGAAAGAAGTGAGAACACGATTTGGCGCGGCAGCCCTTCCCGCGGCGCTGCTCGCTTCCGCAGGTGCCGACGGGAGACTCCTAATGAAAGATCAAGGACGTTAGCTTGCCCGAAACCTAAGTGGGTTACTAGCACTTATCCGCCTGGACACAGAACATTAATTTTTACCGCAGACTCATTTGTAATGGGTGAGAAGAGAGAGAGAGAGAGAGAGAGAGAGAGAGAGAGAGAGAGAGAGTAGAGTCACGCAGTTTGGCATTTCCAAGTGCTTCGTCAGCACCTTGAACAGAAAATTACCCTCACCCTTTCCTCACATTCCTCAGCTGGATGTGCAAATAGCACATTTGTGCATGCATGGGCAAACACACATGCACACACACACACAAGAATGGCCCTCTTGTAGTGTTATAATAAGGGTAATAGATGTGCGATACCGGCATTGCCAATATATGCTGTGAGAAATGAAAGGCACCATTTAGCTCCTGTTAAGTAGGCTAATTGTATTTGTCAGTGATGTTTCCAGCAATGAAGCTCTTCCTTAGACTGATAAACCTGGTGCGGATCTATAGTTTTACTTTGACCCAGCACCCATATACGAGATAATAGTATACAGTACATGTTCTAGGCTACATTTAGTAGCTAATTCTGCAGTCAACTAATATGAATCTCACCAAATCTATAGCTACATTAGTCTATACAGGCTCTCTCTCTATGTCTAAGTAAAGCTTCTAAAATTATTTTTAGTGGTGATGTCAGATGTGTTCCAGGTTTTAAAGTATTTGCTGTCAATTGATGTAAATAACTCCAAGCCACAGTCACACAATGTGTAGTTTGATTGATTTTGGTTATGGTCATATAGGTTAAAAATGCAAAAATATAAAATAACCTAGAATATTGGGCAGCTCGAGTTTGTTTCCTTGGCAACCAGTAGCAGCTATTGCCATGCGACGGAGTCCCCGGGGAGAACGGAGGTGATAGCTGCTACCAATCAGGTGCCTCTGAGAGTCAGTTAAACTACAAGTCGTCATAGTGATTCTGTTATTTTCCATACAGTTCCTCACACACACACACGCACAGACATGCACAGACACGCACAGACACACACACACCTGCACAGACACACACACACAGACACGCACGCACACACGATCAAGCAATGATTTCAGTACAATACGAGCAAACCCTTAACAACAAGTGATCTGTGAGGCATTCCTCATTCTGCATGATCAACAAAGTGACAGCTATGTCAGAGAATGGAGGCAAGGTATGATAATGTAAGGTGAGGTAATGTAAAGTAAGGTAAGGTCATGTATGGCAAGGTAATGCAAGGTAAAGTAAGGCAAAGTAATGTAAAGTAAGGTAAGGTAAGGTAACGTAAAGTAAGTTAAGGCAAGGTAAGGGAATGTAAAGAAGCATACACGGGCTGGATTAACACACTTTTTAGCCATATTTTACTGCTGTTGCATAGCAACTGAGTTGTCCAAGGGTGTGGTGCGTGTTGGCATGTTGGGAGGAGAGAGAGAGAAAAGTGATTGCCATACTGGTTAACCAGTAGGCTGTTAGTTATGTGTAGGGCTATACAGTAGGTCAGTGGTACGTGGCAATGTTACGAGCAGTGTAAACTACCCACCACTTGTGACTGGCATTGTGCATGTCTTCTCTACTCTCCTTTAATCCCTGGCTCCAACGACGCCTGATGAAGGACCATCATCTCAAGCATGTTTGTAGGCTACTGTATCTGTGAATATGCACTGTAGCCAGGTGGTCTCAATTATCTCTACTTGACTGTGAAGCAAATATGTTTATTACTTAATTCTGAGCTACAATTGTTTTCATTCATACCCTTTGACAAGACTAAATTGATGGTTGCATTTTAGACAGTAGAGGGCAGTACTAGACAACATGCATCACATAAAAGAACAACGAAGTAGCACTGGCAGACTTGTAGAGCATGAGGTATAGAGATCAGACTTACTTGGTTGGCACAAGAAGAACCATGCGTGCTTACATTTTGTTGTATGTTAACATATATTTACATTTTGTCATGGAATCATGGAGAAACAGATTTAGTTGTCAGGGTAGAATAAATGACAACAAACAGAATATGTAATTACTTGATAAATAGCCTTGTGTTATATGCTGCAAGTCAGATATGTGCTGGATAATCAAATGCTTAGATACATACTTTATGGATCATGATTACATCAACTAACACGTCTTCTTACCACATGAAACCATACAAACAAATGCTCACGGAACCATGGAAGTCACTGCACAAAATGAGGAGCAAGATCACAATTCTTTTTTATTGCAACTGGAAGACTATACACCACAGAAACTTTATGGTTGGGTATTTTTGTCCCAGGAAAAAAACAAAAGGGAAAATCCATCCATACTTTTATAGTAATAAACATATTTACAATCATTGATGAAGGTTGTTTGTCTTTGGCAATATGGTATCACATGGAGAAGGTGAAACATTCAACATAAATGACAGGACGGTTTACATAACATGCCATGCTTTAATCCACTTGAAGCTCCTTCTAAACACCAATGGTCAGTTTAACAAACACCGTAAAACGACCGACCATGAATTGTGCATAACATACATAATCTGTGCGCAGTAGCAGTATAATCCGTTGCTCGGCCCTGTACCATCAGAAAACCTCTTCAACCAAGTAGGGAGTGAATCGAGACAACAGAGCTGAATGTGACTTAAATGGCCTTCTGATCAACAATAGTTTGCAATTACAATTCTTACTTTAATGACTATGAACATTTTAAATAGAAATGTTAAAGCACTGTAAATCTTGTAAACGTGGAAGACCAAAAAATACAAAGCAAGCAACGAGGTTTAGGGAAGCACTGCGACTTAAAGGAAGTACCATTAGCATTTGTGCAAATGTAGGATGCTTAAAATAGTAAAGCTAGACAAAGACAAAACAAGTTCTTAACGGTTATTTTCTACTGGGCATGTCAATCCCAGTAGAATTGTTAAATTCTTGTTAAAATTGTTCCCCCAGAGAAGATGTGATCCTACTTTAATAACAAAAACATTGTGCTTGAAACACTGGATTCAACCACAAAAGATAATTCCAGACACAATTCATAGTGTCCCTTTAATTTAGATTTAACTGTATTTTTAGTTATTCGTTTTACTTGTTTGATTATCGAAAGCTTTTATTAAATTGGCTTTTAAAATCGGGAAATGTCAATGATTTAGAAACTTGACCATTAATGTCTTCACACATCCAGGTCCTGGTTTGTTATGATAACACAAACATAATTATACCACAAGAATATTGTACTAGTATTGTGATAAACAACATACTGGAAGTACTGTGGGGCACAGGTCATGATTATTACACATAACGCATGATGTTCAGATGGACATGCTACAACTATGAGTCCGAAATACAGATTAAGTACGTCTATTTCATCGTAACTTGGTCATTGCAGGCTTTGGCACTGAACATACGCAACAGTGAATGCTCTGTTACATCTGGCAATATGACAAATGGTACTGTATGCTGTATAGCATCCACGTTGGTGCCATGGGGCTGTAAGAGTTATATTTGTTTCACAGTTATGTGCAACAGATGACTTATCAGAGAAGAATGCAGACATGACCGTATGAAGGAAAACCAATGCCAGGGTTAAAGCGTTTACCAAATAAAAAGCAAAAAACTAAACATTCTTGACCATGTATGGACCTGGCTTTTGGCACCTTAATCATCTCGGACAAGAACAGACGTGTCCTCTATAGCAGTGCCACTTGAACCATATGTATTCCCTTTATCTGCTGCAGAACAGAGGCTATGGGTTTGGCTTAAAGGTAGATGTCTTTGTTGCTTTACAGCCACAAGCACACACACTTTACTCCTCATGTTTAACACAAGGGCAGAGGGGTAGAAGACAGTTTGCGTCTGAGGAGCCACAACGCAATCCGATGGCAGCGGCATGCACTTTAAGTGTCAACCTAAACAATAAGGGTGTTGGAACACAGGGATTTAACCACTAAGGCCACTCTGGGCTCAAGAAGTGTGACTGAAACCTGACAAAATGTCTTTCAAGTCCAGACCAGAGGTATTTTTGCTTTTCGTTTGAGGCAAACCCCTATCACCCAGCGCTACAGAAACCCCACAGAGGCCAAGGTGGGTCCTACTGGGTCAAGCCAAGCTAAACTACTGTCCTAAGCAGCTTTCTTAAGGGTCCTCGTGTTCTTTCAAGTGGGGCCATTACTAGGTAGTTCAGCTGCTGAGAGCAGAGAGAAGCACTATGAAATGGTACAATGTGTCCCTAGTCAAAAGAGCAGATTTTCATATTACAGACATAACATCCCAAAAATCCCTGATGGGAGCAGTATTTTTAAACCCACGCTTAACAAGGATGAGTGGGAATGATAGACACAAAATGAATCAACTACACCTCAAGACAAAACGACAAGAAATCCATGCCTTCAACAACTTCAAGGCAGAACCATTTTTCCCCCACTAGGATCTCTATTTTATGAAAATAATGCATGCTCCATGCTAAATACATTATTTATCTTACATTAACTTTTTTCATCAGAATATAAAACTTTTTTTCCATTTTATTTTTTTAATAATATTTCTTTAGAGAAACCATGCAACACCATTTGGAAAATTCTGCTGGCTACATTGCTTACAGTAAGAACTTGAAGATGAAAGTCTAGCTGTTATTCTGGGCCAAAGTGTTTACCTTATTTGCTTTCTAACATCCTAGGGGGGAAACCAAATATAAAATTACATTACAATGAATCTAATTGTAAGGTTTCATAGCGTGTCTATAGTATCAAGGTTAACATTAATTTCCATTGTGTTTCATTGCTTTTTCAGAGTAATGTCAGCTATCTTACTATGGCTTTTTAATGCAATTCAATAAGCAAACTTTGCAATACTTACTTAGGGTTAGGCTTAGGGCTAACCCTAATCACATGAATGTTGCTATTGTGTCGGTTATTTAAAGAACCAGGGACAGATGAGGTACAACATCTATATGTATGCAGTCATCTATAGGTATGTCAGCATGAATATGACTTTCTTCACCTTGTCCCAACTTCGTCTCAATGTGTTATATGGAAATAAACAAACAAAACATGGTGGTTTGGCAGATTAAAAGGCTTGCATGCAAGCGGAACATGGTGCAACTTCTGCAAACAGCCCTTCACTTTGCAAAGCCATAGAATGTTTGAGTGAGCTCAACCAGCTTGGCTAACTGATGTGGCAGATAATAACCATGTTGTACATGTAACCCTAATTGGTAACATATTTTGACATTGTTGACACAAATATTGACTTAATTCCAAAAGTGATTTTGCAACAGATTTTTATCCCTTCAGCTGTACAGCTAATTTAAAGTACAGTATCTACTTTAGCTCAATATTAACGCTATATGCTGGCAACTATAATTAAATATTCCATTTCATTTCAATGAACCTGAAAGTTTTTCATAAAATAAAAAGAGACTTAACCTTTATTGAAGGTCTCTTCAAATGCATGAAATAAATTGATTGAAACCTCTGCTTGGTCTTACAGTCTGAAGTTAAGATGTTCAATGTGAAATATATTTCCATTCATTAAATTAAATACCAGAACATTGGGATTGGCATCAAGATCATTTTAATATGTACTACTAGCAGAGATTTCAATAAGCATCTGGCCACATCAGAATTGTGTTATGAAGATTCCATTTAATAGAAAGATTGATTAGTTCCAGCTGAACGCCATTGTGTGATTTATACTAACGTAAAGCAGCCAGATCCAAGGGTTTAAATGTACACTCCTCTACTGTGCAGCGGGTGGATCGAGAGGTGTAGAGACCTGTGTGAGTCTCTCTGCACAGCGAGTTGCTGTTGTTGATACACAGTATGGCTTTAGTCTCCTTTTAACAAAACAAGACAACTTCTTAATTAATTCAGAAGAACAGAAAAAAAAGAAAAGAACCCACTGGACCCTTGAAAATACACATTAACAATAGCAAAAGGAAGTGATTGTTTGATATTGCAACAAATCATTCGGAATTCACCCGATGTCCTGAAAAAATAAATGGTAGGTTCGCTATTTAAAGTGATTTTGTTCCAACGGGGCCAACCAGGCTCGCTCACGACGGGCAGGACGCCTCTGCCTTGGCGGGCTCCTTCTGGCCCTTGGCGGTCCGGTTGGTGATGTTGTTGAGGCAGGACCGGACCCCAGCCAGGTGCAGCAGGGACCCGGCCGCCTCCTTCATCTCCTCGTCCTCCTCGCTGTCCGCCGCCGGCTTCTCCGTCGCACGCTTCTTCAGTGGCAGCGAGTCGCCGG
Source organism: Forbesichthys agassizii (assembly GCA_026546735.1). Lineage (NCBI taxonomy): Eukaryota > Metazoa > Chordata > Actinopteri > Percopsiformes > Amblyopsidae > Forbesichthys > Forbesichthys agassizii. The sequence continues at coordinate 4,738 of JAODLL010002351.1, read as the reverse complement.
ACGGCCGTGTCTTGCTCCTTGCTGGGTGGAGGCGCCTCTTAAGCTGGAGAGCGGGGTCTGTGTCTATGGGCCAATCCAGCGGCTCCTTTTTAATCTTGCTCTTGTCGTCCGAGTCCGAGTCGTTGCGGTCGGGCGGGCTGGGTTCGCTGCCCTCCTCGTCCGACTGGGCGGTGCTGTAGCTGTGCTCCACCTTGGGGTCGCCAGTGACCAATTGGGAGGGCTCGGCAGCGTTGGCGTGATTCCGGCAGCCGGACGAAGGCGATCTGCGAGCAGCACACCAGGCGTTACCAGGGAAACCGAGAAAAAACAACTCAGTGAGCGTTAGCTAGCCTGCTGCCTAGCTTACAAGACTGACAGCTAGTAGCACCAATGACTCTATCACGTACATGCATAATATGTGTTATCAGCTAAGAACTACTTATGTTTTACAATTAAAGCCTAGAAAGAGGCAAATGGGATCGGCATAAAAAATATATATATTTAAGGATAAAAATTACAACAAAAAAATATGTAATAATACATTTATGTGTGCAGTTACGTTTGATCATACGGTCTGACCAGTCGGCTTTAACGTTGTGCTGCAACCTGCACACTTATGTCTGCAATTACTGTAAATCATACACAGGCAGTTTTTAAATGTAAGTATGAAACTACGGTAACAGGCAGAGTTTTTAAATGTAAATTATACCACTAACGTTTTCGTCTCGTCAAAGAAATTACATCTTAAATTTAGTCCTAGTTTTTATTATCAGTGATCTATTTTCATCTCATTAACGTCTCATTTTAGTGATGGAAAAAGGGTCGTTATTATATCTTATATTTTATTATATTTTCGTCAGAATTAATTAACACTGACGCACGCACACACATACACACGCTCACACACACATACACACGCTCACACACACACACACACACGCACGCACGCACACACACACGCACACACAAACGCACGCAAACGCACACGCACACACATACATGCACACGCACACACACATGCACACACGCACGCACGCACAAACGCACATGCACGCACGCACACACCTCTCCTGTAGGACTAACCTTGATCCCAAAGGGCTGACGGGAAGCGGAGGGATTCCGGGGAAGAGCCCTTGGCTTATCCTCGCTCCATTCTGGATCGCCCCCTGGGGGACTGGAGGGAGAGAGAAGTGCTGTTAAGAGTGTAGTCCACTAGCTAGCCCCGCTGTGTGTGCGCTGAAACAATAATCTGGTGTTTCTACGCAGCCCTGGCTCAGTAAATAGAACACAAACACAGTGGTGCAGACCGCACCACACAACACTATCCCAGCTTTGGCAATGTGTGTCCAATGTGGGGGGCGGGGCTTATGAGGGAGCAGCCTATGGCACTGAAGGGGGCGGAGCTTCTGAGGAAGCAGCCTATGGAATTGAAGGGGGCAGGTCTTCTGAGGAAGCAGCCTATGGCGTTGAAATGAGAGATGTTTGTGATAGAGTTCAAATAGCATCGTCTTCTCCAGCGTCCTAAGGTTAGAGTGACCCAGGTCACGAAACAGTTCTAAATGGTTATGTTATGAGATCTTAAAGTGCCTTGATAATGCGTGTCCAGGCGTCAGGCCTTCAAGGATGTCTATGACGTGATATGCATGCTTATGATAATGGATGCCTGACAAGCATAGCAGAGAAACTATAACAGAAGATATAGATATACATGATGTGGCTTAGCATCTGTATATGTTTGCTACCCATTTCCCCACCAATAACCTGATTCACTCATTTATCTTATCTTATTTGGTCAGACAACATGCCACAACAAAGCCAACTGTCTTGAGACCGCAAACCAGCTCATGACTCATCTGTACCATGCACCCATAAATAAACAGGAGTAAACAATAAAAGAAAATAATAACCTTTTGGCCCACAGCTAACCAACTGTTGGAGCCATAATTTCTCCTTCCTCATTTCTCATCTCCGCCCATTTATTATTATTTTCTTGTGCCCACAGACCTGTTCAATGTGGATCCGATAAATGGAGTCTGCCAGCGTTGTGAAACTCAAAGAATATTCTAGTGAGATCAGCCTCAGCGCTCAGCCCTGACCCTCTGGGGCGCTGCTCAGGATGCTGAGGCTGTATGCAAAAGCAAGTCATTCCCCGTACACCGCCATGTTATAATGTCATTGTTTACATTCAACTGTTTTTGGTCTCTATAGCTAGTCTGCCCGCTCATGACAACTGTAACTCATCAGCTAAAAATATATTAAGACAATCAAGTGTCTTTGAGTTTGTGATCATAAATAAGTATGTATGTATGTATGTAAGTAAGTAAGTAAGTAAGATGTATTTTTATACAACAGTTAGTTCCGACCAAGTTATTTGAGGCATTCCAAGAGTGCCAATATTTTAGTCTAACGCACTGGGACTTTTAACAATGCATGTATCACTCCACTTTAGCCGTATTCTAATAACTAATGTTACTAATAAAAAAACAACAACACACATCTGAAGCTGTTCACATGACTCAACATACTTGACGTAATAAATGGAAACAGGCAAATGTAGATGGCTACATGATACAAACGTGGATGTGTTGGATACAAATTAGCTGACCTGCCGTAACGTAAAGAAGTATGTAACAAGCTAGCGTGATGCTTATGTGTTGCTTGGTAACAGTCCAGCCCCGTAGTTGCTGACACAGAACCAGAGATGGTTGATAGGAGGTTAGAACTATGGGGGACTATTTGTGTTGGCGGAGCCGAATGAATCATTAAACAAACAAACAAATCATTTTCTGTTGGTGCTTATTACCATTATGTACAAATAAAACGCCTGTGTTGAACTGTTGTATAAAAGCAATAACACAGATATTCAATCTAACGCACTCCCTCTCCTGTGTTATTGCTTAAATATAGCACCTTTCACAGACAGACGTCACAAATCAAATGAAATGCATGAAACGTCCTAAGAATACAAAGGAAAAACATACATAAATGAGCCACAACAAGTAAAAGCCTGTTTGAATAATCGGAATGCTTTCAGCCATCTTGCCAGATTTTACATGTATTAAATGTATTATGGTATTTACTAACAGTGATATGAACAGATAATGTATCAGTCTAGAACACATGGACTTGGTAGCTATACACCAACAGTTGAATTGATGTGAGCTCAAAACTGGTTGTATAAATACAAGAGTCTGGACTGGTTTGCGTCTGTTTGTGCAGTGAAGCCAATGGTCACTGCCCTACTGGAGCACTGAAAAGACTTCACATTGAATAGACGTCTACTGTTTACTGACACAGATAGAATATACTCTTAGCAACATCCTCCTTAAAGGCTGAGGTGTTCATCTGAATACAAAACGCCACCTGGATATTTGTCTGTTTGTGCAGGCATGACTGCTACGCAAGAAACACTCAAATACAATGTTTGAACCATTCTTCCAGTCAAACACTGTGTGTGTGTGAGTGTGCACGTGCATGCATGCATGTGTGTGTGTGTGTGCACATGCTCAGGAGCTTGTGCGTTTCGAGGTCACTAGTCTATCAATAGCGGAGAGAGGCTAGTCAAGAGCCTGTCTGGTCGACCTGCTAGAATAAATAGAACAGCCCGAAATGGAGCTTCTATTGTCCAACATCTCAAGGCTCTCTCTTTGGCGACATGCCCATCACGATCAGGTGAGCTGGTCTCCTTGGTGACCGTCATACATAAAATGGCTTTATACAATATTAATGTGTCGATTTCTTTCTTTACAAAAGTTGACATCATTACAGCGTGCACTGGTTATTTGTGCTCGGTGTCTACCTTAAGTATTCCGATGAGTACCCACATACAATCCTAAATCGCTCCGGAGAATGTTCCAGCCACAGAAACAGACTCAGACATGCAAAAAGAGGAACAGTTAAAAATAGGCCATCTGTCTTGCTACCACGGCAACAAAGTGTTCAGTAATGTAACAGGGTCTCTTGGGTCACACACACACACACACACACACACACACACACACACACACACCGTGTATGTTTGTGTGTGCGCACGCAATGATTCAATACTCAAATATATTTGTGTATGAGTTCACATCGTGTAACTAGGCTACATCTATGCATTAGATTGCTTACCACACCTGACAGACCAAATCTAGGTCAGTACAGAAAATGTAATTGCATGAGACAAAACTAGGCTAGACCACTATTTTAGTTATGCATTTCTGCAGCGCATAACCAGAACACCTGGGGCTGGGGGACAGATGAGCCAAGCATCATCACATTAATCCCACAACTCTGTGAATCAGAACAAAATTGCGTAATTTCAACCAATCATATGGAAGCATTATACAAAAAACACAACAGACATGAATAGCCTCGGATTAGTATTGTATGTCTGAGCATCAGTCTTACATGGCTGAGCGAAATAAAGGCAGACCTCAGTCAACAGCCCCTCCCCCACCACGTTTCACCCCCCACCTCGAAACCCATTTATCACCTGTGAATACAGCTGCTCGAGGACACCTGTTATCAGGGCAACAATTTATCAGACAGACAGACAAAGAAATAGAATAATAAAAATGATTACAAAAAAATAAGGTACTACAGATGCAAACTCAGATAAGCAAGATCACGCCTACATGGAGTATCGCCCGTTAATACATGCTAGCTCTATGCTACATGCTGAGAGTCTCTTATGTGATGTAGTGCTGATGAAGAGGCTGAGACTAGAGACGGTCTCTTATGTGACGCAGTGCTGATGAAGAGGCTGAGACTAGAG
>JAODLL010002350.1:0-12455 GCA_026546735.1 Forbesichthys agassizii | reverse complement strand
ATTAAAGAACGAGCCAAGGGCTCGTGGCTGTTTTTTCGTTTCACCGTTGTGTTTTTCGTTCGTTTGCACTCGCCTCCAACACCGCAGCGTTACAGAGGCAAGATAATTTTTCTTAAAACTAAGCTTTTTTTTAGGCATTTTAGTCAGACTTTGGTTATACCCAAATATATACAGTATACCTTGTTTATGCCCAAATGTATGATCGTACAAAGGTCCATTCCAGAGCTGGTCCACCTCAAAACCAGTAATGTGAGTCCAGTTTAAAACATCTTCAGTGTCCTGGTTCCAGTTGCATAGACCTATTTCCCAAAATAACACAAGATATAGAGATACATATGACAATATCTTCTGTATAACCGGAGCACTCTAAAGACACACTATACTGTAAAAAAGATCAACTGTGGTTCATGTAGCGCACATTGACTTACACTACCCAGATAACCAATAACAAATTCCCTCATGGACATGCCATATATCTAACCGTTACTTGTGAAATCTTGTGAGTGTTAATACAATAGTCATGTCTTCCCCTTTTATCTCACCTTCCTCAAAGGTACAGTCCATTGGAGAGATTGAAGGAGTTGTTATGGGTGTAGTGGTGTAGCTTGGACTGGTGGTTGGGTAAATGTCAAAACAGGCCTTTCCACTCATGATATGAATGTCATCCAGCGCAATGATTCCTTCCTTTGAGGCTGGACGATTAGCTTGCAAAATAATCTGGGAATAAATTGTAATGATTATTACAGTGGAACCCATCTATAATATTCACTCACGTTGCTTATTTCAAATTCACCATACTTGGTGTGACCCGGTCGCATTGTAATCGACCCTAGCTTGGTGCCACTCTCTTGAACTTGTTCCATTTAGGCTCCACACAGAATGTAGTCCAGTAGTGTCACTCACAATGACTGTCAGGACTAGCCCCAGAGGTTCTGGAACAAGCATTTACAATTAATTAGATTACTTTATATATATATATGCATGTAAAGTGCATGCTTAAGGGCAAGACAGGCTGATGGATACTGTTCACTACAGCGTTATATAGCTATGGTGGTTTACTCCACTTAAAGATCGAACCCTGGAGGGTTGTGGACATGACCCCATGCTCAGCCTACCTATAAGCATCCCTGAGTAAAAAGCTTACAGTAATCCCTATATTCTCCTTAATATTTGTAATTGTACTCACTGTACAGTACGTTACTTTGGATAAAAGCACCTAAATGAAAACTCTGGTTGTAAGACAATATATAAGACAGTAAGCATACAATACTTACTCTCAGTTAGCCACCCATTGAAATAGTACCAAAACTCCAAACAGGTAGGGTCCAATGCTGCCAGTAGTTCACTTTCTAGATGGGCAGTTTCTGTTACTTTAGACTTAGAGGGTGAAAAGAACACAAAGTGTCCTGTAGACAACACAAAATCAAATGCTAGAGCAACAACAAACTGGATTCACTTGATACTAGACTGTATGCCAGAGAAGCATGTTCTGAGACACACTGGAAGTAAATGGCAGATAATACTACTTACAGTAAAACAAGGAGTTAATGAATGGTGAACATTAGCATTATGACAACGACATGTTAATGTAAGAAATATACAGACGGTTTAACAAATGTAAAACAGTGCTATGCTGAATGAGCCCAATTACTTGAGTCTAGTGACATACCATATTTAGTGGCAGTAGTATGGTCCACGCCTGGATTGAATTGAACTTGACTTGACCCTGAGATCCAGTCCCAGTCTATCCCTGAGCCAGCAGGGGGATTGTTCACCCACCCACAATAGTCCATCTCAAAATCACAAAACCCTGTAAGAACACACTCATTAAGGGCCATGGGCCAAGGGTTTAACACACTAGTCATCAGCTAAAGACAATAATGAAAATAAAATATGGAAATACCACTGAAATTAATATTTGGTGTAGAGGACCAAACATCCTTGTAATCTTTGTTCTGTAAACCAGCTCATGGTTACTGTACCTACAGATACAGTATGTGCAAATGTATGTAGTGTATACATGCACACCTATGGTCATATACGAAGTAGATCACTACAGTACTGTACCTGCTGGAGGACACACTCCATTCATAACAGTGAGGTCATCCAGTGCTATATCTGTTGGCTCAGCCCCTACCACACCTTCAAAAATGATCTGCCAGTCAGAAGAATGACAAATGACTGACAATAGGTCATGCTTATCTTTATGTTTGTAATGTATCTGTCTGTGGCTGTGGTTTGTACTCATACCTGGTAGTGGTTAAGAGGACTGAGCACAGTCACCCTCCCATGCCTCCAGTGTTTCCCTTGATCTCCAGTTCTGGTCCACAACAATGCTCTGGAGCCACCAGGAGACTGTAGATAAACAGTAAGTTCTCCTACAGCCTTTCCCTCCATGTAGTACCAAAACATCCAACATTCCCCGCTTGGAGGAGTGGGATCCATTACTGCAGTCACCATAGCAACTCTGGTATTTACAGGGTGATGCCACAATTGGGCACTCAGATAATAACCTAGAGATAAGGCAGAGTTAATGTTCAGGTTTAAAGTACAGTAACGTATATGTTTTTATGAGTGTGAGACACATTTTTATGCATACATGGACCTGGTGTTACAACCCCATGGTCTCGCCGGTGTGGTACAGGCGGGGAAGGACTGTCCGCATTCCCAGCGCCTCACACCCACATGTCCGATCAGCCCGATTGCTTTCAGCCGTGTGGGTGTGAGGGCATATAGGTTTGTGACTTCTGGGAAGGGGTGTGGGTTATTGTTTCACGTTCCTGTTCGGTTTATGCTAGATGTGTTTCGTGACTGTATACACCTTTTGTTTAAGTTTTGTTTTTGAGTTTGAATTCGCTGTTTGAGTTCTTTTAAGTTCAATTAAAGGACGAGCCGTGGGGCTCATTGCTTTTCCGGCATCTGTGTAGTTTTTCGTTCATTTGCACTCGCCTCACCACGACACAGCGTTACACCTGGGTTCACAGTAGTAGAACTGACAACTCACCTTCAACAAACACATGACAGGTGTTTATGGCAGATCACATCAGCATAGTATTCGTGTTTGGTTACTTTAATTAGAATGTTAATTATGCTATTTGCCTGAAATAATATGTATTTTATATATTGTTATGGTGGGAGTATATGTGGGAGTATGTGAGACTAAGTTCTTCTTGGGAGCTCCAAGTGTCTCTAACCTAGACTGGTGCCAAGGGTATGATCTGTAGTGGGCCCAAAGGAGTTGTTAAGCTGTGCCCCGCTGACCCGACACCAGACATCTGCAGTAAGGTGGGGCTGCAGACCACAGAGAGAACCTTGGAATGTGCACTCTCGCTCGGCAGGGCAAAGGCCGCTGAGACTGCTGGACACCGCTATGTCGTCAATGGATATGCTCCCTTGTGTACCACTCACCATTGCTTCTAGAATAAACTGGAAAATAACCAGCACAACGTTAATCACTCAACACTGGCTCCTAAGAAGCCCAAGTGTAAGTTTGGGCACATGTGAGACATGTTATCATCCAGATAATGCTACATTAAAGTTACAACTAGCCAAGGACAAACAAACATGGGAGGCTCACCTGTATTGGTGTGTCACTGGTGAAGGTAAGATCAGCGAACCGCCATCTGTTCCCCTGGGTCCCATTCCTCATCCAAACCACTGTCTCTGGTTCACCAGCATGCTTTGTTATGAACTTCAAGGAACCTAAAGAAATATTAATAATATATATATAAAAAAATTAAAAAAAACATATGGGCATCAGGTTAAAAAATATAATGCAGTAAGGCTATAAGGCATTCTGTATTGCTTTCAAATTCTCTTTTAGATCAACTTTTTTCATGTACTATTATCTGCTGAGGTAAAAATACAGACATGCTCTACTCTTCTGTCCTCTTATGTGTCTTCTGTTTGGGGAAGTAGCCTTCCTCAAGCACTTAAGTTCCCTAATATTGCCTGACTTGACCCAAAACATTACAATATTCCTTGACTTTCCATGCTTGGAATAGACTATTAAAATTCCACTATAATTCCAGAATGTCCATGACTAGTGGGAACCATGTAATATAATTATTTATAGCTAGATTTTGTGCTTACATCATACCAATGTCACATTATGGTTATGGTTTTGTATCTAAAAAGGTAACAAACTCACAACAGTAATCTGGTGTTCATTTGCACTATAGCTTATATTTAAAGTTGTAACAGCACAAAGTGTTATAGCCTACTAAACATAGTGTACTGAAAAATAATATTGACCTGTAGACAGACACATACTGTAATTTGTCATGTAACCATACCTTTACCGTGCTAGTTATTTTATATAATTTTCTTTTTACATTTATCTGACTCAAAGCCAGTTTTTGTGGCATTGCTTTTAAGATGAATTTGAGTGATAAGATACCAGCTCTAACAGAGGCATCAGGAACGTATTATACCATGCTACAATGCTAAACAGGCCAATAACAAATCTTAAAAGACCACCTGCTTTTTTAATTATTGCCAACCATTGACATAATTCATCCATCTATTCATTGTCCGACTTATTCATTAGGGTCAGGTCATTGATAGAATAAAATATTTTAAAAAATAAAGAACTAACACTTTTTTTTGAAAGGGGACACCCTGGTGGCCAAAGGGCCCTAAGCAGTCGCTTATGCGTTGGGCCGGCCCTGCTGGTTATTACTTATTTTCATTTACATTTACAGCATATATATATTTAGTGACTTCATAATTACATTTGTCAATAGCTGAATAGGTCAGTTATCATAAGCAAACTGTTTCATTTATACTCTATTCATACCTTATTTTACTTTATAAATGCATAAAACAAACACTCAAAAATAAGATATGAATGTTATAATTATGAAAAATGGGGTTAGGGTTAAAAGCCACAATTTTATTCACATAACTATTGGATAAAGAGTATACTGTGGCATTACTCAAAAAAATGCAGTTGTGCAGACAGCAACCACCATATCAAAGATGGATTTCCAGGCGTTTGACAATTTAGGGACTGATCAAAACATATGAAAGGTATCAAACATGTTTACAGTGGTCACAGCAGTGTCTGTGATTGTATTTAAGTATATTTATATATACAATAATGGTTTTTATTATTTTCATGGCTTTTACCTAGTTTTCCGTTGTTTTTTTATTTATTTTTGTTTCATTTAATTTGTTCCCTTAATTCTTTGTTCAAATGTTTTTAACTGTAAAGCATGTTAAGTTGCACATTGTGTATGAAAGCTGCTATACAAATAAAGTTTATTATTATTATTAATATTATTAATAATAATATTATTATTTTAATCATAATGATTTGAAGAAGACAATATTGAAGTTGTCTACTACAGTAGATTATTCTATATTACATGCATTTAACAATTAATGCATTGCTCCAATTTTGCTTTGCAATCTATTCCAACAGCGTTGGGGTTGGACAGGAAAATGACAAATGCATCACATTTGGTGCCACTTTCCACCATGTGTAAGAGAGGGCCCTTAAACTTCCTCATTATTCTAAGCCTGATTTGAGATGCTTTATGGAAGAACTGTGCTATTAAGTATTTATATGAAACGTGGTAACACAATATGACACTTACCAATGCTGTTACCAAATATGTGGTACCAGAAACTGACACATATAACTTGACCGTCAGGCTGGGGATAGGTTAATAATCTGGCTGTTGATGACGGATCCTGGTTGGATTTATCAGATATAAACATGTAGTAACCTATGGAGGATATACAGACACAAACAATACAAATGTAAACATATGCAGCTTCAATGTCACTGCGTCACCTCTTTGAATTAATACACCACCAACATTAGTACAGCAGTTTTTGACATGGCTGTTTGTCTCAGCAATGAATAGAAAAAAGCACATCAAGCTCTTGTATTCTCTCACAACACATGAACTATCAGACCAAATGTAAGAAAATAAATGTTTTGCTATTTTGAACAGGCTTGTCCATGAGAATTTAATTGAATGCTCACCATTACCACTGGTGTGATCGAATCCTGGGCTACCATCCCCATAACTGCCTTTGCTCCTTTTCCACAGTAGGCCGGTGTTGGAGTCACTATACCAAGAACATGTGTCCTCTTCAAAATCACAAGTCAATTGACTTGATCCTTCAGGTATCTCCTCTTCCCAGCAATACTTAAATGTGATGTCATCTACCATAATATCCTTAGCTGCAAATATGGAGGATGTATAGGATAATAATAGCTGTGCAGAAAAGAAATGCGTGTAAAGTAATTTTGGAGATCGAGACCGCATTGCAGACATTAAACCCAATTTCTTCAAGCCAATACTATTGTATGCTGTTAACGATTTGCAGATGTTGACCAAAGTGGAAAATATGGTGTATTGCATATTTAATCCATTGTTGTATATTTACTTTTCTTGCTATATGAGTTTCTTGAAAACCTTACCTTATAGCCACCTGGCTGATTGCCAATGAAAGCAGTTGCATTCTCCCAGCCATTTGTCTTGCTTTTAGAAATTGATATTAATTCTGTCATGGTGTTTTCTCTTTGCATTTGTACATAAAATGACGGGCGTTCAAAATTCGCATGGTCATAAATATGGTACCAGAAGCTGAAACATATCAATAACATCACTAAAGCAATACAATATCCTAACAACTCTAATTACTCGTACAACTATTTAATTACTCTAAATGTTCTGTCATTAAACAATTGTTAATTTTAAATGATGTACTTTGTAAACATACAACACACTTTGTATTTATTACTAGCCTAACGGTCTTATAATTTCTAATACATTATTTATAGTAGCACACGTGTATTATAATAAATTAGTTACTGTAAATACACTTTTTCCTGTGATTTACTACTTATATGCTGTAGTAAACCCTATTTACACTGTTATCAACAATATTTCATCAACTTGTTATATAGAGCTACAGTTAGCAATTATGTATCAACTGCTATTCACAGCTACAGGTTTACACCTGGATCCAGATATACACTTTCAGTTAAAACTATAATTATTAAAATGTTACAAAAACATCTTTCATTGCACCACTCTCTACCCTCCCGCCCACAGTCATGCTGTACTGTACATACTGAAGCAATACAATTTAGTGTTTTGTCTTTCACATATACCTCATTTGGCATCCAAGTGCTGCAGATGTGTTCACAAAATACTCAAAAATTGCCTTTTTCATAGAATTTTGGTTTTCATCAACATGCATAAAATATCCTGCAAAAATAAACCCATACAATGATATATGTAACAGCTGAATTTTATTTTTTCAAGAAGTAAAAATGTGTTATCTAAAGGTTACAGAAAAATCATTAGGAAAATGCATATTTTACAACAAATCATGATGTCATCACCATTTACACAGGTGGAGTATATTTACCCCAAGGAGTTTTTGTGGTATGGTCGTGTCCAGGTGTTGAGGTACCGTTAGCCATTAGCCGCTTCCATCTTAATTGACTTTCAATTGAATTATTCCAACCACATGAATGATGCTCAAAATCACATGACCCTTCAGGGAAACAGCAATAAAAGCTAAGTAAAACAAGTTATACGAGTGCTGCATATTGCAAGTGCACACATGCATGCGCACACACACGCATGCATGCACACACACACAAATAAAATAAAGCTTTCAGTTCCATATATTTATAACATACCACAAAACTCTTCATCTGAGCCATCTTTGCAGTCATTCTTAAAATCACAGGTCTCCTCCTGTGGTATGCGCTCCCCAGACGTACAGTGAAACTCGGCATCAAAACAAGGAGAAACTATGCCTATGAATGCTGAAAAACATTTTAGTTTAATTTAAAACATAATCTAAAGTTCTAAATATATCTTTGTTGTTTACAGAATAAGGTTTGTGTTGTTGTTTTTACAATGCAGTCACTAAATGTGAAATTAAACACAAGGATATGCAGCATTATATAAGAAATATACAATTTCACACCACCTTACCTGCCAGAAGCACCCCTAACAGTCTCATATCTTTGAAAATGTTATATAAACAAGATATAAGGGTAAGGATTCTACGCAAAAAAGACAATCACTTAACGTTCAAAGTCATTCTGCTAACACATCTTATCAGTTGGCTGAACCTAAAGTCCACTGTGTACTTCCAATGACATTTCCTTGCTTGACTATGAGTATACATGACTATGTAATACCCTGTAATACATAGTGTAATATAAGGTGTATTCATATTATTATTATTATTATATTGTATACTGCATATGTTCCAGCACCACCCAAGTAAAAAATAAATATACTTAATTATGCTGTTCTTTATTATATTTAGCATATTTTATTTGTACTATACTAAGTGCATACAAAGTGTGTATTTTGGAATTGTATTTTGTTGGCAGTTTCAACTCGATCATAGTATTTCGAAAATTAAATTTAAACACGAGGGAGTGCTATGTCGCAAAACAATCAAAACATGTTCTAGTGTCACCTGACTTGAAATCTGCCAATCATATTTATATTTTGTTCACAAATGGAAGTAACCAATGGACCAAAAGCTGCGGGTACTGTCATGGGATAATGTGCATATGTAGGCTCTTTGGTTGTAGTTTGTGGATTTAGCCTTTGGACAAGTTTAGATAAATAAATAATACATTATTTTACATTAGACAAAGCTGACCTTCATTTGTAATATAATTGATCATTCAGAATAGATAGATTGAATTGGAACTATAGCCTACACTGTAACGAATTACTGTTTATTTACAGTGGATTTTTAACAGTACAGTTATTATGAAATACAGATTTAGATATCAATTTTAATTTCATAATAACTGTAAAAAACTGTTAAATATTCACACTTTACATGTAAATTAACAGATTATGTTTTTGGTTAACAGTAACAGTAGAGAACTAATTTATCATTATACCGTTATTTCTTGCTCATACATGTTTTTTTCAGGCAACAAATCAGATAAGGCAGGACTCGACATCACTGTGGTAATCAAGAAAACAAGTACAAAGTCAAATTGAGGGAGATGAGGGGAGAAGCTAGCTTTGGCTAGTTCTGTCTGAGCTGTATGTTGACAATATCACAACAGGGAAATAAAATCGAATGTGTAGGAGCATATATTGTTCATATTAAATGTGTCTAGTTCTTTTCTCGCCATACAGAAGCTTGTTTTAGCTTGCATAGCGGTAGTTAATATTGTCATTCAATATATTGTCATATAAACAAAACCAGTGCGCAGTGCTTTTTAATTAAGCACCCTGCCAGCGCTAAACTGTGGATACAGCTGAGCTATTTAAATGTTATATCCAGATAGTAGATGGCTATTTCTTGGTAATAACAAGTGTAGCATAATATGGGCTACACCAAAACAATTAAGTTGATCAAAAGATTGAAATCGCATATGATTCATCCATCCATCTTCATCCGCTTATCCAGTCGGGTCGCGTGGGCAGCAGCTCCAGCAGAGGACCCCAAACCTCCCTTTCCAGAGCCACATTGGAATGCTCTGACTGGGGGATCCTGAGGCGTTCCCAGGCCAGTGTGTAGATATAATATCTCCACCTTGTCCTGGGTATTTCCCAAGGCCTCCACCCAGCTGGACGTGCCTGGAACACCTCCCAAGGAAGGCGTCCAGGGGGCATCCTTACCAGATGCCTGTACCACATCAACTGGCTCCTTTCGACGCATATGAATTCACTTTAATACCTATTTGTTCTTTTCTGGCAATGACGCACACACCAGACACGTGTATTGTCTGCCACCTATCTAACTTATAGGCTACTAAACAGTGTGATTATAGTATGGTTATATAATTACCAACAGCATCTCAAAACTCAGATTAAATTGTACTAAATGGTTTAACCGTAGTTACCCCATTTAGTGTTTCAGGTGAAGTTCTGATATAGAACTTATACAGTTAAACATCCATACATTTTCCAGTAGCCTTCTTTGCTGTTTATAGAATATTTATTGATATATTATTTTTTTACTTTTTGTTATATGTGGCTCAGTTTTCTTTCTTATTTGGTGGTTATAGTTTGTAAAGCACCACTCTAAAATACATCTACAATGCCTTTCTTCTCTTTATGATCAGTGGAGACAGGGTTTTGTTCAAGTCCTTTTTCTTACCTAGATAGCACACGTACGTCTCACCGACGTCAGCCAGCGATCGAAACGTCACATTCTATTTCTTAACGTATAGGCAAACTCCAAACATTACATCTTTAGTAATTAAAATCCATTCCTGAACAAAAGACTGGTATTTTGATCACCTGACATTGATCACCGGAAAGTGAATTGAGAATCTTAAACTTACTATAGAATACAACTGATGAAAAGGTTGCTTTAAATTCTTGTCCTAATTTCTTAAATGACTATAGATATAGCATTTCTTTGTTGTTTGTTTGTGTGTGTGTCTGTGTGTGCTAGAGAGCTTGCATGTTTGGTGGTGTTTTAAACTACCATACATACCAACGTAATGTCACATCCTCAGTTTCAGCCTTCAGAAGCCTTCCGTTTCGAAGAATTGTTGTTGGGCTTTCCTCATAAAATGCTGAAATACACAAAAAAAATTCAGTGGAAAAGAGAAACATGATGACATGCAGGACAAGCTGAGATTAATATCCTCATGTATATAATTAGAAGACTGTATGGTGGCAGTGCACAGTCTGATGAAGTGGCACCAGGACAATGTTAAGGACAATCATGATTGGGATAGCTACGACTATCATTTTCTTCATTCATGTTTCAAATTGTCAGGAAGGTACAGTATTGTACTGTTTATGTGTATTGCCTTTCAAATCTGTCAGTCAACAATATATTCTGTCTGATTAATGCTATCAACTACAGGTTAGGCAAGAGAAAAACAAATACTAAAAACTCAAATACATAATGGCGTTATAGTGATGTTTCATAATTTAAAGTGAATTTAGCATGGTTTATTATGGCAAAGAAAACGTGACCATTAAAAATAGAACCCTGACTGAAAATGTGTTTCCAGATTCACCCTTTGTGCTCTATAACAAGGAGAGTGGGTTGTGTTTAATGGGGACCCCAGCTGGCTGTCCTGCACTGCACTGGACAACAGGCAGCCAGATAAGAACAGCGAGCTCCAGAAGTGGCAATGCAAGAATGAAACAGGGATTGCCCTCAAGGACCAGGAGCTTTATATTAAGATGCAGGATGCCAGTACAGCTGCTCTCTCCAGTCAATTTGGGCCCAGTAACAACTTTATAATTCAGGGGACTTCTGAAGGTGCTTGTTCAAGACCACACAGAGGTAAAGTGTGACTTAAAATAAACTTTAGAATAAGAAATATGACTTAAAAAATAAGAATATGAAATGTCACAACCTTATGTTATCTATATTTTATGTACTGGGTGCAAGGTTATAATCGTAAACAGATAAATGCACAATTGTAAAATTTTCTAAAGAATACATCTAAATCTGAGCTATCATGAATACAAATGTTTTAGTTCAGTTCGTAATAATGTTAAGGTTGCTACAGGATGTGAATGGGAACTTCTGTACAGTACCTACACTTTCCAGAGGAATTGCAGTGCTCTCTATAGCAAATGTGCTCTCAGTCGCAGACGTAAACATGTATACAACATTGGCCACAAGAATTCCAGCTACATCTGAGATATTTTGTCATATTCTATGAGAATACGTCCTATATGTTATATACTGTATAAGTAAATATTAGTTAAAATGTTGCTATTCGTTACCTGTCCTATTTACCCCTTTGCCTGCTCACCTGAAGTAAACAATACACTGAATTTGCCGTTTCTTTCTCCAAATATATAAAATAAAAAATACCTAAATCTAAATAGAAATTATGTCTATGCTATATATCTTTGATTTTAGCGGATAATGTTGAGCTAAAATTACTATTACTATGTAATACTATAAATAAATAAAAATAAAAAATAAAATATAGCCGCAAGCGGCGATCATCGGGGTCCAAGCAGAACAGCAGCAGTCTCGTCAACTCTTCTGTGAAAGCGTTTCAGCGTCCTCAGCAAGAGAAATAAGATGTGGAATTATACCAATGTTAAACGCATCGGAACGGACCACACAAAACGAAGCGAACTTTGCAAAAGAACATTTTTTCAGATACAATAATATCTAAGACTGCCATGGATTTGAGGAAAATTGAGTTTTACATTTAGTGGACATAAATCCTGTTCAACTCCCATATCCTGTTAAACCAGACGGATCCATGGCCTGACCTACCCAGCTCACGTTATTGACTACAAAACAATTAGAGATAAACAATAAATATGTGTGTCAGATTGTTTATTTCTCAATATTCAATAAAATCCAAAAGCAAGTGTTATCAAAAGACTATGTTCCTTACTTTTTCATGGTTATTGTTGTCTAGCTACAAGCCGTCCTGATAAAAATGACTAACATAACATTAATGGTGTCATTGCTTTACTATTGCTTCAGCTAGCCAGAAAGTTTTT